>JAJEOU010002893.1:109418-277352 GCA_021534815.1 Acrocephalus arundinaceus | reverse complement strand
CCAGGTGATTTTAGGCTACCCAGATGTACCCAGGTGATTTGTGGGAGATCCAGGTGATTTTGGAGGTACCTAGGTAATTTTGGGAGTACTCAGGTGACTTTGGGGGTTATCCAGGTGACTTTTAGGAGATCAAGGTGCTTTTTGTGGGGTGCCCAGGTGATTTGGGGGAAGATCCAGGAGATTTTGGGGAGTATCCAGGTGATTTTTTGGGGGTACACAGGTGATTTTGAGGGTACCAGGTGATTGGGGGGTTCCCAGGTGTCCCCACTCACCCCTGACAGGGTCGGGAAGAAGATGACAGCCACTGGTTGCGTCCTCCCCCAGTTGTAATGGACCAGCTGACCCTCAGCAGCACGGGGGCTGTGGGGGACACCCCAACATTGGGGGGCACTGAATCATTATTTTAAGAGTTAGAGATTTTAGCTAGCGATTGAAGTAATTTATATGGATCAGGGTGTAAATTAGATAAGCAAACGATAGGTTAATGATTATCAGATGCCCAAAGTAGATCTAATTGTTGTATTGTTTGCCATTATGAGCTTGTTTATAGAAGGAAATGCAGTAAGTGAACCTTTATAAGAACAGATTGAAACCAGTAGAACAATGGTCAGCACCTGGACTTTATATCCATCAATCACAAAGCAGGGGACCTTGGATTGTGCCAGAGGGTCACAGAGACCTGAGGAAAACTCTCCTGACTTCATCCTTTGAGACCACTGACCAATTCAAGAGAAGAATTGCACACACATGAGGACTAATAGCCTCATTTGATAAAGAGCAGGGATGGGAGGTGCTGGGGTTATGCACATATATTGTATGTAAGATCTTGGGAAATAAATTCAGGGCAAAGAACCTTGTAGAGGGTGGTCACGCCTTCAAGAGACGACTCCCGTGCCACCTGCTGGTGCTAGTAAACATACCATTTTCTAACTTTAACTAGTTAGAGAGTCTCTGTCCCAGGTCACATCTGTTTTTGTTGATTAACACTTGAGATTGTCTGAAACTTTGGAGTTTTAGATTGCTAAAAAAGGAAGAAAACCCATCTTTGCCAGAGTGCAGCCAGTTCTCCAAGCAAAGCAGGTCCCAGATGAGTGAGGAGAGACAGGATTGCGTTGGGGAATGTGGAGCAAGGCTGTCCACACTGGGTCAGACCTCAAGGCACAGCTTCTCTGAGCAGGCCAGACCTCCTGAGGAGAGACCCTGAGTAAATATCAATCACTAAATGTTGCAGTCATCTCTTCTCTGAAGAGAAAAGTACACCCTTGAAAAAAGGAATATGGGTTTTTTGAAATATTTCCCCATAACTCTAGGAAAAAAGACTTCCTAGTGAACTGCACCAGACCACAGGGAAATCAAGGCACAGCCATGGTTTGTCAGAACTTGCTTGATTCTCATGAGCCCCGTGGTGCATTTGGTGCTGAGCCCTGGAACCTCAGGGCCTGAGAGGAGATTGCACAAACCTTGCCAGGAGTCAAAGTCAGAGGAAACACCCAAGGACTCTCAAAGCATTAATGGGTCCCACTATGGTCAATCCCCAACACAGGCTCCTCATGAGGTCTGTAGATGAGAGAACTGGAGGCCAAGATTGCACAAAAACCTCTCAGAGACTCAGCGTGGGATGGAAAATCCAAAGGAAAATCCAAAGTATCTTAAAAATCTTGAGAATCTCAAAGCATTACTGAGCCTCACTGTGTGTCAGTGCAAAGCTCTCAAGGGACTCATTAAAGCAGAGAATTGGAGTCCAGGATTGCACAAAAACTTCTCAGAGACTCAGTGGCAAAAAGAAGTACTTAAACTAACCCTGAGTACCTTGAAGTATTAATAAACCCCACTGAGTGTTTTTGCTGGCTAAGAATCCCAAGGGACTCGTTAAAGCAGATAATTGGGGCCATGATTGCACAAAACTTTCAGACTTAGTGTCTAAAAAGGTTCTGCAATAAACTTTGAGTATCCTGAAGTATTAATGAGCCCCACTGAGTGCTTTTACTGAAAAAGAATCCCCAGGGACTTGTTAAAGGAGATAATTGGGTGCCATGATTGCACAAACTTTTCCTAGAGTCAGTTTGAAAAGGGAAACACCAAGTACCCTAAAATAACTGAAGTACCTTGAAGCATTAATGAGCCCCACCGAGTGTTGTTACTGACAAAGCCTCTCAAGGGACTCATTAAAGCAGAGAATTGGAGGCCAGGATTGCAGAAACCTCTCAGAGACTCCAAGGCAAAAGCCAAACCCAAAGTCCTTGGAAAAACCTGCAGTCCCTGGCAGCATGAAGGAGCCCCCCAGGGCCATTGCTGACCAAGGCTCCTTCCCCAGGGACTCCTTCCAGCACATCCTGGAGACCACTGGCATGGCAGGGGGATGCTGAGGGCAGGACAAGGGGCTGACAGTGCCCAGCCTTGCTGGGGCTGTGCCAGGAGGCCCCAGGGCCTCAGGACAAGGGGTCTCCTCAGTGTCCTTGGTGGCACAGAGGCTGCTGTGGCCCAGGGCAGCAAGACTTGGCTTCTCTTTGACCCACCTGTCATCATTGCCTGCAGTTCTCTGCTCTGCCTGGGGCCTGGGGACACTTTCTGTGTCGTGTCCCTCAGTGGGACCCATTAAAAGTTAAAGTAAATTAAAACTTCCAGAAACTTTGGAGTTGGCTTCTGCCTTGGAGTTCTGGAGAGGTTTCTTCAGCTCCCTCTCAGGGACTGATGTTCAGGGCCTCAGCACAAAGCCCTGAGAGGGTCATTAAAGTCCTTGTGCTGTGTCTGTGCTAATGAGCAGAGCTGAGCTCATGGACCACAGTGCGATCCTGGCAACCAAGAAGAGCTTAAAAACACATTTCTCTGGATGAGCAGCTCTTTTGCCAGCCCAGCAGGGCTGGGGCACTGCCTGCAGCCACCCTGGGCACAGCACACAGGCACAGAGAGCTTCAATAACTCAGGGCTGGGAAGGTGCTGAGAAGGGACTGGGGGAGAATCACTGCCAGCCCTTGGCACAGGAACCTCTGGCTGCAGGACAATGCAGCTGCAGCTCCTGCAGGGATCTCCTCAAGCTGCAACATCCCAATGCCTACAGACTCTGTGAGTACATTCTCTGATGATCTCTTGTGTAGAGCAGCCAGGGGTGCCCAGGGCTGTGGTGCAGAGCAGGGTCCTGCAGCCCAGGGCGCTGTGCTGGCCCAGGGACTCTGCTGCCTGCCAGGGACAGCTCTCAGCCAGCCCTGGGAGCTGCTCCAGGCACTGGGGGACAAGAATGGGGGTGGAAGGAGAGAGCTGGTAAGGTGTGGAAGTGATCTCCTTGTGTGCTGGGGATGCTGCAATGTTCAGGGCTGCTCCCAGCATGAGATTTAAGTCCAGAACATTTCCAGTTAGATTATACAGGGAGCACAGCAAGGCAGGGGCTGCATAAAAGGAAAAATCCTGCTTTTTAAATGTAGTGCTCTGTGTTGCCTGGATGGGAAATTGTACATAGATATTCATCTCTCAATTCAGATTGAGAAATATAAAATCATTATCTTTCAGAACCTAATAAACCAGGCAGTGACAGAAATCAGCACAGCGTCCCTTACTGGCAGCATCAGTGTTGCTTTTCCAGCCTCCTCAGGGTTGCTCTGACGTTGCCATCAGAGCCTGCAGAGCCAGAGCTGCCCCTGGGCAGTGCCTGAGCTGAGAGGGGTCTGCAGGGCAGAGCTGAGCCCCCAGGGCTGGGCTGGGCTCTGGCAGCACTGGCAGGCCCCAGCCCTGGGCACAGGGAAGCAGCTGCAGGCAGGGACAGCTGCAGGCAGCAGAGCCCTGGGCAGGCAGTGGGGGGAAAGTGCCACCAAGCTGTGCTCGGATATTGAAAGTCCTCTCCAAACTGAAATATTCCATGATTACTTTTTTCACAGATCCTCATGCCAAGACACCACACATGTTCAACAGCAGCTCCATCAGCCACTTCCTCCTGCTGCCATTGGCAGACACGCGGCAGCTGCAGCTCCTGCACTTCTGCCTCTTCCTGGGCATCTCCCTGGCTGCCCTCCTGGGCAACGGCCTCATCATCAGCGCCGTAGCCTGCGGCCACCTCCTGCACAGCCCCATGTTCTTCTTCCTGCTCAACCTGGCCCTCACCGACCTGGGCTGCATCTGCACCACTGTCCCCAAAGCCATGCACAATTCCCTCTGGGATACCAGAAACATCTCCTATGCAGGATGTGCTGCTCAGCTCTTTTTCTTTCTCTTCTTCATTGGAGCAGAATATTTTCTCCTGACTGTCATGTGCTACGACCGCTACGTGTCCATCTGCAAACCCCTGCACTACAGGACCCTCCTGGGCAGCAGAGCTTGTGCCCACATGGCAGCAGCTGCCTGGGCCACTGCCTTTCTCAATGCTCTCATGCACACAGCCAATACATTTTCTCTGCCCCTGTGCCATGGCAATGCCCTGGGCCAGTTCTTCTGTGAAATCCCACAGATCCTCAAGCTCTCCTGCTGCAAATCCTATCTCAGGGAACTTGGGCTTCTTGTGTTTTCCATGTCTTTAGGACTTGGTTGTTTTGTGTTCATTATTTTCTCCTATGTGCAGATCTTCAGGGGTGTGCTGAGGATCCCCTCGGAGCAGGGACGGCACAAAGCCTTTTCCACCTGCCTCCCTCACCTGGCCGTTGTGTCTCTGTTCCTCAGCACTGTCATGTTTGCTCACCTGAAGCCCCCCTCCATCTCGTCCCCATCCCTGGATCTGGCCCTGTCAGTTCTGTACTCGGTGGTGCCTCCAGCTCTGAACCCCCTCATCTACAGCCTGAGGAACCAGAAGCTCAAGGCTGCAGTGTGGAGACTGATGACTGGATGGTTTCAGAAGTTAGAATATTTCTTTTTTATTCTGCAGACTGTTCTCTGTGTAATACATTACATGCCCAGCCTGCCTTCTAAAGCTTTTAATACTGCTGGGAGTTTTTCTACTGGCTTTTCTACTTCTTCCTTGTGATATTTTTTGCACTGAAAATGTCATCATATTCCCACATTGAGTTCAATGTCTACCTCTTTAATTTGACTCACAGAATGTGTAAATTAGGAATTATGCTCTGTTTGTGTTTAAATAAATTAAATGTTCTTGCAGAGACTTATTTTTAAAAAATCCTCCTTCTGTTACCTCTCCTAAACCTGCAGGGGCACTGTCTGTGTGCAGAGGTTGAGAGAAAAAGAGTCCCAGCACAGCAACATTGCAAGGGAGCAGAAGCACTTGGTATTTTTAGAGCTGTACTTTTTCCACTCCCACCCTCTCCTTTATTGTCCTTGTCCAAGGCCTGAATGCTCTGGCTGCTCAGCCCCTGTCCTGCTGTGTGTCCGTGCTGTGACCACAGGCAGGGACAGGCCATGGGCACTGCTGGGACACAGCTGGGCTCCAGCTCAGCAGCTCCATCAGCAAAGGGGATTTCCTTAGTGCAGTGACCAAAGGCTTAGGTATTTTTACTTAGTCAGTCCTCTCCAGGAAGAGCCCAAGGAATGGATTTTGCAGAGTCTCACTGCTTTGCTTGTTTGTCCCTGGAGGCAGTGCTGAGATCAGGGTCCCACTGTGGTACTGCAGGGACTGAGGGCAGGGTCAGGTGTTTTGTGTCAGTGGTCAGTGGCCATGGAGATGACAAATGATCTCCAAGCCACCTGCCTGGGGCTCTGCAGCTCCTGATGGCTCTGGTGGAAGGTGAACACTTTTGTGTAGGAAATCAGAACCTGCCAGGAGAGCACAGAGGATCTGCAGGGACAGCCCAGCCCATCAGGTCAGCAGTGAATGGAGCCCTGGAGCAGAATCCTGCCCAGGGTGGGGTCACCCAGAGATCAAGGACTGAATGTCTGCTGTGACCCAGGAGAGCTCTGCAGCCCTAGGGGACACAGCAGGGACAGGAAAGAAGTCTGGGCACTGACTGCTCTGACCCTCAGGGAACTTCCCCAGGAAGATCCAGGGCAGCCCCAAGGCATGTGGCAGCCCTGGAACAAGGCAGGAACCTCTGAGCACCCTGCATGGCCCCAGCAGAGCCTGTGTGGGACGGGGTCAGTGCAGGGAGCACCATCAGCTGCCTCTGTCTCCCAGCCTGAGTTGCAGAGCCCAGCAGAGGCAGCCCAGGGCCCCAGGCAGCACAGCCCCGTGCTCTGCAGAGCAGCAGCTCCAGCTCGGGGCTGTGGGCAGCAGGGCAGGGGCTGCAGCAATGGCTGCTCAGGCCAGCACAGACGTGTTCCCCTGGGAAAGGCTCTGTGGGCAGCTGGCATGAGCCAGGAGCAGAGCAGGAGCCCGTGGGTGTTCAGAGGAGCCCTGGAAAGAGGCTGCCCTGTCCCTGGGCAGCAGGAGCTGCCTGAGGAGCCCTGGGGCCAACTCTCTGCTGCTGTGCTGGACAGCTGGGCTGGCCCTTGGGCTGCAGGCGCTGCCTGAGCTGAGCATCTCCTGAGCATTCCAGACCCAGGGTTGCTGCCCCTGACCTCCACAGACTCCAGTTCCTTCTACAGAGCCAGCCTTGCTCCCTTGCTCTGCTGGGCTGGGGCAGAGGTATGGAGAGGCTGGACTGGGCAGTGCCAGGGAGAGGAAAACAACAGACAACAAGGTTACATGAGTCCCCACAGAATGGTCTCCATGGTTCCATGAGGCCCTGCAGTGTCACAATGGCCCCGAGGTTCCAGGGGATCCCAGAGGGTCAGAATGATCTCCTTGGTTCTGCAGTGTCACAATGGCCCGTTGGTTGCACAGGGCCCCAAAGTGTCACTATGGTCCCTTTGTTCCACGAAGCCCCAAAGTATCACAAGGCACTCCTTGTTTTCATGGAGCCCCACAGAGTCACTATGGTCCCCTGGTCACACGAGGCCCCACAGTGTCACAAGGCACCTTTGGTTCCATGGGGCCCACAGTGTCAGTTTTGCCCCGTTGGGAGTGTCAGCACCAAGGACATAGACACCAGCTGAAGGAATTGTGTAATTTATGATAATGCAAAAGTGCAAAGAGTTAAAAAAGGAGAAGCTCAGCAATGCACCCAATCATCGCTACCAAAGATTGTCCAGAGTGATTAAAAAAGATCCATCACCAGTTACCCTCAGGCTTTACCATCACCCAATCCACACATCAGCTGGGGAAAGCAGTCATGGCTAAGGACTGGAGAGCCACTCCCGGACACTGGGAATTCCTGCAGGTGCCTCCAGCCACAGGTGAGGCTCCAACCTCACTGTGAGAGAGCCCTGCTTTTATACTGTAAAAAACCAAGCTGAATTCACTTTTAGTGCAGTGATTCCTGATTGTTGGACTTCAAACTCAGCTCTGATTCCTACAACATTCCTGGCCTAGAATAGCACAGGTTTGTCCCTAGCCAGCAAGCAGATAATCCAAGGCCTTGCAGTTCTGTAGTGTCCTCATTTGTGTTTGTTGGAGTTCAGAGGATGTGCTATGGGATACTTTCACAGTATCATTTGCCACTGTGCTGGTTTGAAAGCAAAACCAGTGAAGGACTCTAAGTCAGAAACCCAATTTAATAAGATGAAAAGAAAATAAAGTAAAGTAAAATAAAATAAAAGTAATAGTAAAAAAAAAAAAAACAAAAACAAAAACAAACAACCAAAAACCTGACAGAGTCAGAATACAACCTGACACTCTGTTAGTTAGGGTGGTAGTGGCAGTCCAGATGAGATGGTCTGGTCGAAGCAGTGATCCTGTAGAAAGGTCTGGTAGCTCTTGTCTCCTCTGGGAGTCCAGTGGATTAAAGCTACTCGTGCTGTCTCAAACCCTGGATTTAGCCAGGTGGAAATGCTTGGCTCCTCCTCCTGGGCGGAGCATCTCACAATGGGGATCATCTCATTCTATGAGTCATGCAGTGGGTCCTTGATGGCCCATTAAACAGAGATAACTCCCGGAGGAAGTTATCTATGAGTCATGTGGCAAGGCATTGTTAGGCTCGTTAACAGAAGATAAGGAAAACACTGCCCCACCCTGGCTCCAACGGCTCATGGGGATAGAATACAAACCTTGGGCACAATTTTACATTGTAACCTAGGACACTTGGAAAAACCTGCAGTCCCTGGCAGCATGAAGGAGCCCCCCAGGGCCATTGCTGACCAAGGCTCCTTCCCCAGGGACTCCTTCCAGCACATCCTGGAGGCCACTGGCATGGGAGGGGGATGCTGAGGGCAGGACAAGGGGCTGACAGTGCCCAGCCTTGCTGGGGCTGTGCCAGGAGGCCCCAGGGCCTCAGGACAAGGGGTCTCCTCAGTGTCCTTGGTGGCACAGAGGCTGCTGTGGCCCAGGACACCAGGACTTGGCTTTTCCTGGGCACTGCCAGCCCTGCCAGGGCCCTTGGCCATGTCCAGCACAGTTTGTCCTGCGCTGTCCCACAGCTGCTGCTGTGTCCCTGCAGGCTGCACACTCCCATCCTGCTGCCCCCCTGGCTCTGCCCTGACATTCCAGCCCTGCCCTGACCTCTGCCCAGGGCCTGTCTGCCACCCCCCAGATAATGGGCTGGGGGTGGGAAAGTGTTCCTGAGGGCACAGGGAGGGGACAGCTGGGCCGGACTGACCCAAGGGATCTCCCATGCCTTGTGAGGTCATGGTCAGCAATAAACTGAGGGAAAAGAAGGGGATGGGGGTGGTGGTGAGGGCTGTGGATGTCTTTTATTAAAACATCTCTCAAATCAAACACAAAGTACATGTACTCAATCCTTTCCTGCCAGGAATTGGCTGGACGTTTTCTGCTGATGGGAAGTAGAGGATTGATCTCATTTGTTATTTCTGTGCTTCCACATGTGGCCTTTGCATTTTGAGGCCCTTGCTGAGGAGGGTGGTCACAGCAGGGACACGCAGCAGGACAGTGACCAAGCTGCCACAGCACCCTGGCCTTGCCCACAGAAGGGCTGGGAAGGGGAGTGTGGAGCTGGGAAGAGCAGATGTGGAAAGAGCCAGGGCCATTGTCCCTGGCTGTGCTGCCTCTGCTGGGAGCCTCTTTCTTCCACATCTGCAAAAAATCATTATTTAATTCAGATGCACAGGGAACAAAGCTTTTGAAAGTCATTGAGATACAGACCAATGGCAGATATTCATGTAGTATTGCTGTGAGTAATGATATTCCTTTGTGGAAAACAGAACAGTAGGAATGTAGTAGAACAATGCAATAATGGAAAAAAGGACAAAATACTGAGATTGAAATAAGTTACATTTAGAAGGTTCTGCAGAAGAAAAGAGACAGTTATTGCTTCTGAAATCCAGTCAGCAGTTTCTCATGGACTCCACAAGTTCCTAATTCCTCAGGCTGTAGATGGAGGGTTCAGTGCTGGAGGCACCACTGAGTACAGAACTGAAGGCCAGATCAGGGATGGGGAAGAGATGGAGGGGGCTTCAAGTGGGCAAATAAACCACTGCTGACAAACAAGGACACCACAGCCAGGTGAGGGAGGCATGTGGAAAGGCTTTGTGTCCCAGGAGGCCCCACATTTACAAAGCAGAGCCTTGCATCCATGGGATTCCATGTTGTCACAATGCTCTGCTGAGTTCCACGGGGCTGTGCTGGGTCACAGTGGACACGGAGTTCCACGTGCCCTGGCACTATCCAAGTGGCACCTGGCTTCCATGAGGCCCCGCTGTGTTTGCAGCTGGCACTTGGTTCCCCAAGATGTCACTGTGTCCCAGTGGTCTCCTGGGTGCCATGAGGCCCTGCTGTGTTGATGCCTTCAAGAACCTTGAAATAAAGGAACACCCTTTGGAGATAATATTATAGAGGAGGTAATAGAAAGGCTGATCTTTCTTGGAGGCCTCCAAGGGGCAGATATGAAAATGTCCACAAAATGCCCACATCCCCCACATGGTGAAGACAGTTTTATAAGTTTAGCAGATTAGCATATTGACAAAAATACCAATAGGAGCACAGGTGGTGAGGCAGACAAATTCCTTGGCAAGAGTCACTCTCCCCTGCTGGACACTTCAGGCACACCAAGGAAGCAAAGCAACAACACAACCAAACCAAATCCAGGCAATCAAACCAGAAATGAACTGAGAACTGTCCTGTGTGTGTGGACAAGTGAGGGCAAGGATAAAAGGAACATGTCTAAAACTTAACAGAGCTCAAACTAATTACCTTAGCTTACACTCCTAAACTTCATAATTTAGCAAAAGAGCAGCAGTTTCAGTATTTATGTTAATTATAGCCATGACTAACCATTTACAGGAGGAATCATATTTAACGTATTTAACTTTATTAAACCTGGAATTATGGTAAGCACTTCACAAACACTGACTCAGAAACTCTAAACCCTACAACTTCAAGTTACTAGATTTCGAGAAGAGAAAGTGAGGGAAGAAAGAGAGAGATCCGGAGTCAGGGCTTGGATCCAGCACCATCTCACTGCTGTGAGCTCTGGGGCCATGGTCATTCAGTGTCACACCTGTGTCACACCTTACCTGCCCTGTCCCTTCACAGGTGGGGTTTTCAGGGTGCCAGGGCTTGGCACCACTTGGGGTGGACCAGAGGCTGCAGTGGCTGGGGCTGGGGCACTGACCATCCCAAAACCACCTCATCAACGTGGGATGCACCAAATTCCTTCAAGAACTGGAAACCCAAAAACTCACTCAGAAACAGTTCCCTCTCCCTTCATCATTCCCACTTCAGCTGTCTCATTCCAGACTTCACCACACCTCCCAATCCCCACCAAACCTATGCCACCCCTCTTGGACTCAAGACCCCTTCCCAAGCCTATTTCCCCCCATCCCACCCCATCCCACCCCACCCAATGCCCATCTCACCCCTCCTGATTTGCAGCACACTTTGCCCAAACCCCTTCCAACCCCATTCCACCCTGAGGGGCTGTGCAATCGAGTCATTTTGGGGTGGGATTGAGCAGTTTTCAGTGGCACTGAGTGGTTTGGAGGTGACAGATGGACACTGGACACTGGGTCCGGTGAAGCCCGGCCAGCTCTGACTGCAGCCACGTGGTCAGGAGTGGCCGTGCTTGGGCTGCGAGCAGTCTCAGGAACGGGCAGGGCAGAGCTGCCTTCTGCTCTCTGCGGGCCCTGGATATCGTCCTGGGCTCGAAGGGAGAGTCAGAGAAGGCTCTCTCTTGGAGATCTTTATTCTGCAAAGGCTGCTGCAAGAGAGAGAGCCAACAGGGTCTTGCCCAACTTTGAAACTGGGTGATAACAGGGGTAGGGACAGATTTGCAACCAATCAGTGATGCAGTGGGAAGGGGGAGAGGAGGGAGCCCTGGTGTGACATGCAATAGGGAAGGCAAGGGGTGTGGAAAGGATCATGTGAACCAAGAGACATGGAGGAAAAGAGGAATTCCAGGGGGTGGTTTAGGATTGAAAGGATTTCTCTAGAACTAAGGGAAGGGACTAGGAAGGATTACATCATGGGAATGAGGTAACAGGTGGGTCTGGGGAGTGATGGCCAAGAGGGCAGGGGAGGAGAAAACCTGGGGTAAAACCAACCAAACCAAACATGGGGGATAACAGGAACAAACCATGAGAGAATCCTTCTCAAATTATCAAAAACCACACACACATTATCTCTTTGAGTGCCAGAAATGGACAAAACCAAATAGCAAAATCCATACACCAAATACCCCAAAACTCCAAAACCCTCCAAGTATCTCCCAAATCCCAGATTCCCTAAAACAAAGTAAAACTGAGCTTTAGATGCCTTTGATGAGTTTTTTGGTTGTACCCAAAATCTGTGTCTTTAAAAGATGAAGATAAATCAAAGATAATTAGAGGCAAACTAAAAGAACTACCAGCCACTTCCCAAGGTGGATCATGGAAATGTGGGTTACCAGCCTCTTCCCCTTGTGGATCCTTCAATGCGGGATGAAGTTGAGCAGTGCACGACACTCTTCCACAGTCTTGCAGGGCTTCCCTTACTGGTGCCTCCGTTGGTGTCGGGTCAAGGCAAAGCTCCTGGAGAAACTCTTCCCACACTGGGGACACTCATAGGGCCTCTCCCCAGTGTGGATGTGCGGTGGGTGATGAGGTGGGAGTGTTGCTGAAGCTCTTCCCACACTCCAAGCACTCATAGGACTGCTCCCTGTCATGAAGCTGCTCATGGGCCACCAGGTCTGAGCTCTGGCTCAATCTCCAGCCACGTTCCTGGCACAGGGTGGGTCTTTCTCCTCTGAGCCCTGGATGGGTTTGGAGCCCCTCCTCCAGCTGGATCTCTGGGGCTTTTCCTCCCTGTTGGATTCCTGTGCCAGGGAGCCACTCAAAACAGCCTCTTCCATGAGGTACTTCTAAGGGGATTTGTCCTCCCTGGTCTCCATCCTCAGCTCCTTTCTGGGGAAAAGAAAAAGGAGAAGATGGATTTCCTCCTGCAAGAGGGAAGGGGAAGGAGATCCCCCCAGTGAATCCCTGCAGGACGGCGTTGGCAGTGGGGTTGTCCTGCAGCCAGGGGCCATGCTGGGCTGGGAGATGGAGCAGGAGAGAGGGGAAAGGGCAGTGACTTCCTCCTCACCTGCTGGCTGTCCCAGGGCATCTTCCTCTTCCTTGCAGCCTTCTCCTCCATCTGGTCAAGGTTTGGAATGGGAAATCCTGGTTTGGGGAAAAAAACAGATGAGCACATTGAGTTTAAATGTTCTCTGCCCAAGTCCATCTCTAGAAGCCACCAGACATCTGGTGCCCATATAAACCTCCCAAACACCAATATTCTGCTCTGAAAATGCCACCAAGGAATTCCCCATCCCTGGTATCTCCCCTTTGCTGTTCAGGGTTCCCCCTGTCCCAGTGCTGGGGGTCACGCTTCTATTAGGGTCCCCCATCTACTCAGTCCCAGCCCTCCCCAGGCTGCTGGGAGTCCCAGGAATACAAAAAGTTCCCCCTTATCCATCTCCCATTAGGGATGCAGGGGGATTTTGGGGTCCCTAGGGTCCCTTCTCCCCTTTTTCTCTGCTTCAGGGTGCAGGGGGTCCAAGGATTCCTCCCTGCTCCTCTCCAGGCTGTTGAGGTCCCACCAGTCACGGGCTCCCCCCTCTCTGGGCTCCCCACTTTGGGGTCCTGGGGACACAGGGCTCTGCTCCTCCAGGCTGCCTCTGCTGGCAGCTGCCACTGGGATCCCCAATGTCCACCCAAGGGGCATTTTCCACTCAGCTTTGCAGTTCTTCATTCTCCAAAATCCCCCCCTCAAAGAAATCCCCAACTCAGGGACCTCCCAGAATATCTGGGTCAAGCTCCCTGTCTTGGTTTGGAAAGACAGGTGTCTGCTAAGGAAGGCAGGAGCCTCCCTTGAAATGGAAAACATAAACCCCTTCCTATAATTTTGAAATGAGCGGGCTTCATGCAAAATATGGGATTAACAGTTCTTTAGTAAGAAAATTAAACTAAAAATGCAGTAGTAAAAAACAGAAACGCTGACAGAGTCAGAATACCTGATACCCAGTTAAGTTAGGCAGGGTGTTGGTAGCAGTGCAATCAAATCGTGGCTGCAGTCCTCCTGGAGTCACAGATGTGGTTTTGTTGAATCAATGATCCTGTAGAAGGGAGTAGATTCCTCTGAAGGTCCAGTGGTGGTGTAGACAGGTCAGGCTTCCTCTGGGAATCCAGTGGAAACAGGCTGCCTCTGGTGTGTTAAATCTCAGATTATATCCAGGCAGGAATGCTTGGCTCCTCCCCCTGGGTGGAGCATCTCACAATGGGATGATGGAATTTGATCAGTCATGTAGTGAGACACAATGGCCCATTAAGAGAAGATATCTCCCTGGAGGGAGTGTGGGTGGTGGAAGAGATAAAGAACACTGCCCCACCTGGTTTGAACAGCTGGCCCATTAACACAAGATATCCCCCAGAGTTGAGAGAAATGGGTCATGGAACAGTTCTTACTTGGGATCTCCTGTTGGTTTTGTTTTCAATCTGGCACACTGGGGAGAAGTGGGACCATGCTGGGAACTGCTGTGAGCAGCTTGGAGTGACTGGTCTACACTGTGAGAAACTGGGCATGACTGGGACCGTGCTGGGAGAGACTGGCATCATACTGGGAGTGACTGGGACTAGACATGGGGAACTGGGAGCAAGTGGATGAAAGTGGGAGCAACCTTGACCATGCTGGGGGCAAACTGCATCATAATGGGGAAGGACTGGCAGTGACTGGGCTCATAATGGGAGTGCCGAGGAAACTGGAACCACATGGGAGCGAAACTGGGCTGGTACTGGGAGCAGCCACTTCTGTCACTGGACCCCCAAACCCTTTTCCTGGCCACCCCACCTCTCCCAGGCCCACCATTTTCTTTGGCCCTGGGAACCCTGGACTCCTACTCCTGCCTTTCCCACATCCAGCCCCTCTTTCCCATATCACTAAGGACACTTGGGACCCCTCTTCCCAGCCATCCTGGGTTTTTCCACCTTTTGATGGGAACGGGGACACCAGGGAACCTTGGAGCTCCCTTTCCTGACTCAATGGACCCTTTTAAGCCCACCTATCCCACATCTACCCACCCCTACCATCCCCTTCTCTTAATCCTGGAACCCCCAAACCCCCTTCCCTGCTCTCCCAGCTCTCCCTGTTGCCCCTTTCCTTCACCCGTGACCCCCCAGACCCCAAATCTCTGTGTCCCTCCAGTTCTCCTCTCCCTGCGGTCCCTGCCCGTGGCGCTGTCAGAGCCCGGCCCGGGGTTCCCCCAGTTCCTGTCCATGGGGTGCCTGGATGGGATCCCCTTCCAGCGCCGTTACAGCCAGCGGGCCGGGCGGAGCCGCAGCCGCCGGGGATGGCGGCCGGAGCCGAGCTGGGATATTGGGATGGCCGGAGCCGGCACAAGGAGCGGCACCGGCACGGGGCCAGCAGGGAGCTGCAGATGCTGCAGGAGCGGCACAGCCAGAGCGGGGCTGGGGGATCTGTGGGGCTGCCATGGCACCTGTGGGACTGCAGTGGGGATTCGTGGGGCTGGGCTGGGATCTGGGGCGCTGGGATGTGCATCCATGTGGATCCAAGGGGTTGGGATGAGGCTCTGTGGGTCTCCATCAGACTCTGGGACTCCGTGGGGCTGGAATGGGGCTCCGTGGGGCTGGGACACAATTCCGAGGGTCTCCGTGGGTCTAATCCTTCCCCAGGTCTCCACACTTTAAGGAGGTTTCTGGCTGTGACCTCCTTTCCCATGGGAGTGTCCAAGCATCCGATCAGCTCGGCTCTGACAGGCAGGAATTCCTCTCCTTCCAGCTGGGATCTGGGGGATTCGTGGTGGCCGACGGTGCTGCCCAGGTCACCAAGAGGCGCTGGGAACAGGATGAGATGGAGGCTGAGGAATTCACAAATCCCCTGGGGCACACCTGCCTGGAATGTCTCTGGAAATATGTCAGATGTGGGTGGGAAGTGCTGGAGAGTAAAGGTGGGGAGGGTAGAATTCCCATGGGAATGTGGGATTTGGAAATATGAGATTTGGGAGGACAAAATTTGGGAACATGGGAATTCCATGGGACCTCCATAGGTGGATGTCACTGCTGTCCCATTCCCATGGGAATTCTATAGATGGATTTCACTGCCATGCCATTCCCATGGAATTCCATGGGCAGATCTCATCCCCATCCCACTGCCATGGAAACTCCAATCCTCTTCCCCCCCAGACCCCTCCTGGGGGTTGCCCTGTTCTTTGCTGTCCTCACCCCCACAAGACTCCTGAGGGACCTTCAATGACACACCCAGTCCCCCCAAATTCTCTTTGGGTCCCCCCTCATCCCCCTGTGGGATTGCTGGGAGTCCCCTGTGTCCCTTTCCTATGAGTTTGGGGTCCCCCCTGACCTTTCCATCTGCTGCAGGCAGGGGGGCACCAGCACTCGGCTCCTCCCCTGTTTCTGTCCCCCTGTGATGGTGGGGGTGGGGCCGAGTGCTGGTGCCCCCCTGCCTGCAGCAGATGCAGCAGTGAGGGGAGTTCAGGGGGTCCCTGAGCATTTGGGGTTCCCTGGGATTTGGAGTGACCCCTCAGGCCCCCAGGATCTCCCTGAACACGCTGACACTGCTCATGCACAGTGAGAAGGGTCAGACCTGGCACGGGGTCCCCGGCTCTGTCACCAGCATGGCCCAGGTATCCCCAAAACCTCACAGGAATCCTCAGATCTTTCTGGGACACCCCAACCTACCCAGGATCACAAAAACATCCCTGGGACCCTCAAAAAACTCCCCAAGAATGCAAAAAGACATACAGACTCCTTCCCCAAACCTTCTCAGGACATCAAAATTCCCACAGGACCTCCCAACACCCCTGTCAGATCCCCTTGAGAAGGTTCATACCTGGCACGGGGTCCCATCTCTTTCACCAGCACGTACCCAAAAACAGCCCTGGGATCCCCCTGGGATCACCTAATCCCCACCTTTAGGACCCCTAAAAAACCCTTGGGAACAACCAAAAATGCACCATGACCCCAAAAACCTCCGGGATCTGCAAAACCTTCTCCAGGATCCCCTCACACATATTTACACCCAGCACGGTGTCCACATCACCATCATCAGCATCACCCAGGTATCCCTGAACCCTCCTGGGACCTACAAACCCCTCTTGACATTCCCAAACCCTTCTGGGATCCCCTAACGCCCCCAGGACCCTCAGACCCCCACCTGGGACCCCCAAACGCCCCCAGGGCTCTGTTCTGGAATCAACGGGAGTGGTGTTGCCCTTTTAAGGGCAGTTATAGCAGGACCCAACAAGAGCGGGGGCTCTTAAAGCAGCTGTCTTGGTTTTGAAAGACAGTTGTCTGCCAGGGAGAGCTGGAGCTTCCCTTGGAATGGAGAATGTCACCCCCCTCCCCTCCAAATTATTATAATTTTGCAATTAGGGTCTTTCAGGCAAAGATATGGGAATAGGAGCAACAGTTCTTTAAGAGGAATAAAACAACAACAACAACAAAACCACCAAAATACAAATGCAGCAGTAGAAAGACAAGCAAGCAAGCAAAGCAGAAATCCTGGAAAAAAAATCCTGACAGAGTCAGGGATACGACCTGACGCTCTGTTGGTAAGGGTGTTGGAAGCAGTCATGTCCTTGATGAGCCTTAATGGCCCATTAGCAGAAGATATCTCCCTGGCAGATGGACAGGAGGTGAAGTAGATAAGAAACACTGCCACACCTGGTTTTAACAGCTGGGCCATTATCAGAAGGCATCTGCCCCCCTCCCCGCTGGAGTTACAAGAGATAAAGAAATGTCTGCTTTTACAACAGATGAAATTGAATATACAAACCTCTTGGCTACCCAACCCAAGACAGTTGTGGAAGAGATAAAGGATCTGCACAACCTGGTTTTAACAGCTGGCCCATTAACAGAAGATATTCCCCCAGAGTTATGAGAAATGGGTCATGGAACAGTTCTTACTTGGGATCTCCTGTTGGTTTTGTTTTCAAACTGGCACACTGGGGAGAAGTGGGACCATGCTGGGAACTGCTGTGAGCAGGTTGGAGTGACTGGTCTACACTGTGGGCAACTGGGCACTGCAAAAATCGGAGCCAGGAGAGGGAAAGGTTCAGAAACAGCAGCGAAAAATCCTTTGCTCAGCTGGTCTTTCTTCCCTCTCTCTACCCTTTGGTCTCAAAGAGGTAGGAACAGCCAGCCTGGGCTTGGCACCGCTTCCAGAGGGGGAAGGAGGCCCGGGGGCATCTCCCTCGGCCCTGCGGCAGCGTGGGGCAGCCCCAGGGTCGGCTGGGTGTTACCAGCTCAGCTTCTCTTTGCGGGCAGCCGGGGGAAGAAAGGAGCTCAGCCGGCCCGGCACCGCTCCGAGGCGAGGCAGCGGCTCCCGGAGACCCGGCCAGGCCCGGCCCGGCCCCATCCCCGCCGGGAGGGAGCCAGGACAGGCCTCTTCCCTCTGTCGAGGCGGAGGGCCAAGAGGGCGGTCCCCCCCAAGTCTCTGCTTTTAATATGGGTATTTCCAAAAGTCGCATCAGTTCTCTCTGTGGCCAGACCGCAGGCCAATAGCTGAGAACAAGTCCCTGATAGGCATCTGCCCCCTCTAAAGCAAGTCCAAAGTCCTGACAGGGCAGTATTCTATATTCCTCTTTAACAAAAATTTAAATATTGTTAACCCATAACAACCCCCTAAACTCGACAGCCAGGGTTGGGTTTAGAATCTCCCAGGGCTGGATTCCCCAGGATTGGAGGCCAAAGGGTTGTGTTTAGGGGCCCCCAGGCTTGTGTTTAGAATACCCCAGGGTTGGGGTTGATCTTAGACTGAAAAGAGCAGGGATAAACAACTGGGCAGATGATGAAGGAGCAGACAATGCTAGGGTAAGAGGAGAGTGGCTGAGGATAAGAAGAGAATTAGGAGGAGCATCTCTTGTTTGGAAGAAGGGAGCCGGTTCCCCGGAGTTGGGAAATTGGGGAAGAAAATTGGGAGGAAAGATGTAGAAAGTGTAAAGTTAGGTTTGCGTGGAAGAAAGAGAAAAGAGAAAGGAGAGGGAGGAGTATACAGGGGAGACAATGGGATCATGGACAGATAGAAGTCCAGCAGATAATGAAGATGGATTGGTAAATTTTTATCCTGAAACTTTAAATTTTATCCCTAAAGAGGGAAAATTGTCAAAAAGATCTGGGATTATTCAAGGGGTGAGTGGAAAGGATGAGCAAGTGCACTTTAGCAGAGGTGGGAGATAGGTTTGAAATGCACAAATTCCACTTTGTTCCTAATTTTGAGTGTAATTTACTGGGAAGGGATTTGATGGCTGAAGTGGGAATGCAAATTAATAGCAGTGGGAAATGACACAGGAAATATGAAGAGAATTTACCCTACCCTTGAGAATTCAGATGTTGCATTTAGAATTATAATTAGATTTTGAAGTAGAATTTGAATTAGATTTGCTTTTATTGGGGGAGCAGGAAAAGGTGGCTGATGAAGCAATTTTTTTTGGGAAGCTGCTTAATTTCCTTGCTAAAAAGATGGCCTTGGAGTGTCTGAAAAGAAGGCAGAGATGGTAGAGAAAAAGGTGAAATAATTGGGAATATTTGGGGAAATGTCTGGGACAAATTTTGACTGGAGGCTTATGGAACATCAATCCAGAAGGAATAGAAAGAATTTGAAAAGTACCATTAGCCCAGACCAAAAAATAAAAGGAGGATTTACAGCAGTTTTTGGGGTTGGAATATTGCAGAGCACAGATTGAGGATTTTTCTGTTTTACACCTTTGTGTGACTTTTTAACCCAAGACAATCTTAACCTGTCAAGATGATTTTTGCCTTTCCTTTATATACTTTTCATGTATTCTCAGTAGTCCTACCATGCATACTTGTAATTCCTTAAATCTGATAATTTAGCACAGTCCTGGTGTTCTGTTAGCCAGGGGACCTGTTAGAAATAATTGTGTAGTTCTTGACTTTGGCTGTTATATATTGGCTTTTGCAAATTATTTGGATATAGTACAGTTTGTAATCTCTTTTGAACTGCTTTTGATATAGTATAATTTGTTGGCCTTTTATGGTTAATACCTTGATCCCTGGGGAGATTGCATATTTTAGTGTGAAAAATATTCTACTTAAATTATGTATTTACTAAGAAATACTTTTATTATTTATGTATGTTATGTTATATAAAAATTATGGTTTAGGCTTTTGCAAAATATTAAAATCAAGTATATTAAAAAATTTTATTATAAAATAGACTATACTACTAATAAAATATTAAAATGTGCTGTGTATTATAACATTAACTTTTGCAAAAGTGAGTGTGGTTGTGAAATAAGAATGAATGCCTTTATTTCTCTAACTGACTGACAAGAGTGATATAGCTAATGTTGATTGAAAGTAAAAATGGCTAAAACATCTGGGTGATAACGTTGAAAACAACCGGGCAAATAACACTGAAAGAGCCAGGAGGAATCCACCACCGACCCTTTGGCAATCAATAACTGCCAAACCACAGACCAGGAGGCCTTTTGAAGAAATAAAATACAAAAGTCTCCAAATCACATCTGCATTATGGCATGTACTCTAAGAGGATGAGGTCAGGAGTTGAACTAAGATAAAGAATTTCTTGAAAATGTGAACTCAAATAAATGCTTAAATATGTAAAATCTTCATGAATATGCATTTGACCAATTGTCTTGGGTTGCAATGCAAGATGTAACCAAAACTTTGAATTGTGTTACCATCTGTTAAAACCAGGTGGGACAATGCTCTTTATCTCTTCCATGACCGATCTTTCATAAGTCAGGGAGGGTTATCTTCTGTTAATGGGCCAGCTGTTCAAACCAGGTGGGGCAGTGTTCTTTATCTCTTCCACCACCCACACTCCCTCCAGTGAGATATCTTCTCTTAATGGGCCATTGAGTCTCACTGCATCACTGATCAAATTCCATCATCCCATTGTGAGATGCTCCACCCAGGGGGAGGAGCCAAGCATTCCTACCTGGACATAATCTGAGATTTAACACACCAGGAGCAGCCTGTTTCTACTGGATTCCCAGAGGAACACCAGACCCATCTACACCAGTACTGGACCTTCAGAGGAAAACTGCACCCTTCCACAGGATCATTGCTTCAACAAAACCACATCTGTGACTCCAGGAGGACTGCAGCCACGATTTGATTGGACTGCTACCAACACCCTGCCTAACCAGGTGTCAGGTTGTATTCTGACTCTGTCAGTGGTTTTTTTGTTTACTTTTGCATTTTTAGTTTAATTTTTAAATTTTTAGTTTAGGCTGTGAGGAAGAGGAACATGTCTCAGGAGAGCCAGGCAGGTGAGGAGGAAGTCACTGCCCCTTTCCCCCTCTCTCCTGCCCCATCTCCCAGCCCAGCATGGCCTCCAGCTTCAGGACAATGCCGTCCTGCCAGGAATGCACTTCTCCTTCCCTCTGGAAGGGAGGCAAATCTCATCCTCTCCTTGTCCTTCCTACCCCAGACAAGGACCTGAGGATGGAGACCAGGGAGGACAAATCCCCTCGGAAGAACCTTGTGGAAGAGGCCGTTTTGAGCAGATCCATAAAAAAGAACTCCCACGGTAAGGAAAAGAGCCGGCGATCCGGCATGAGGAGGGGCTCCAAACCCATCCCAGGTTGCTCTGAGGAGGAAATACCCACCCTGTTCAAAGAAGGAGGACAGAGCTTCATCTGGGGCTCGGAGCTGGTGGCCCATGAGCAGCTTCATGATGGGGAGAAGCCCTACAAGTGCTTGGAGTGTGGGAAGAGCTTCAGCCGGAGCTTCAATCTTACCCAGCACCAGATGGTCCACACTGGGGAGAGGCCTTACAAGTGTCCCAAGTGTCGGAACGAGTTTCAGACCAGCTCAGATCTCCTTGCACATCAATGGATTCACACAAAGGAGAGGTGTTTCTGCTGCCCCCACTGCAGGAAGAGCTTCAAACAGAAGTCCACCCTTGTCACCCACCAGCGCATCCACACCAGGGAGAGGCCCTACGAGTGTGGGGAATGTGGAATGAGCTTCAGCCAGAGATCCAGCCTGATCTGCCACCAGAGGATCCACACCAAGGAACGGCCCTATGAGTGTCCCCAGTGTGGGAAGAGCTTCAGCCAGAGATCCAACTTGATCCGCCACCAGAACATCCACACTGAGGAAAGGCCATACAAGTGTGGGGAATGTGGGAAGGGCTTCAACCAGAGGTCTCAACTGATCATCCACCAAATGATCCACACTGGGGAGAGGCCCTATGAGTGTTCCCACTGTGGGAAGAGGTTTGGGAGCAGCTACCATCTCCTTGTGCACGAGCGCATTCACACAGAGGAGAGGCCCTTCCGCTGCCCTGACTGTGGGAAGGGCTTCAAGCGCAACTCCCACCTCATCACCCACGGGCGCATCCACACTGGGGAGAGGCCCTACGAGTGTCCCCAGTGTGGGAAGAGCTTCACCCAGAGCTCTGACTTGACCCAACACCAACGGAGGCACAGGTAAGGGAAGCCCTTCGAGCGCCCCGACTGCAGGAAGAGCTCCCTCCACTGTTCCAACTTCATCCAGCATCAGAGGATCCACAATGGGCAGAATCCTGGTGATCAACATTCCCAGTGATCTGTGTTGGGAAAGACACTGGGCTGGTGGTCCTTTAGCTTGGTGGTCCAGAATATTCTTTTGATTCACCTTCATTATTTTAAAACAGATATAATTGGGGTAAAAATCAAATTCATCAAAGGCATCCAAAGTCTCACTTTTATCTAGTGTTTCAATGGAATCTGGGATTCAGAGAGATACTTGGAAGGATTTGGGGGTTTGGGGGATATTTGGTGTGGTTGTCTGCATTTCTTGGCTCTCAAAAAGACAAGAGGGTTTTATCTGTCACCTGAAAACCACTCAATCCCACCCCAAAATGACTTGATTCCAGAGCCCTTCAGGGGGGAATGGGATTGGAAGGGGATTGGGTGAAGTGGGATGTAAATCAGGAGGGGTGAGGTGGGCATTGGTTGGGGCAGGATGGGTGGGATGGGGTTTGGGAGGTGTGAAATGGGTGAAATACAGCTTGGGAAGGGGGTGTTGATGTCCAGCAGGGGTTGGGACTGGGGAGGTGGGGTGGGGTCTGGAATGAGAGAGCCTAAGTTTGGGGATGATGAAGGGAGGGGGAGCCCATTACTGAGTGAGTTTTTTGATATTCCACATTCCTGAAGAGATTTTGGAGTATCTCACATCTCTGAGGCGGTTTTGGGGCACTCCCCAACTCTTGGGAAGTTTCCTGAGAGCAGCTCCATGGAGCCCCATTGCCAGGGGTGGTTGCCTTGGGCACGAGCTCAGAGCTGCAGCCAGAGTCTGTTGCCTCTGTGCTGGAGAGCAGAGAAATGATAAATGGCCCCAGACATCTGCAGTGTGTTTGGGGGTCAGGGCAAGTTCTGCGTAGGTGGGGCGGTCACTGCCCCACCCCCAGTCACAGCAGCCTCTGGTCCAGCCCCAAAGTGGCTGCCAAGCCCCTGGCTCCCCAAAAACCCCACCTGTGAGAGGGACCAGAGCAGGTGAGGCTGTGACATGGGTGTGACACTGACACGTTCCACAGCCCCAGAGCTCACAGCAGCTGAGATGGAGCTGGATCTGGGGGTGACTGTGGTTTCTTGAAATCTGGAGAACTTGAAGTTGGACAGGTTATAGTTTGCTCAGTCAGTGCTTTGTGAAATGATTAGTGTAATTCCATGTTGCTTTATGATTTCCCAAGCACCTCATTTTCTCAAGTTTTCAAGTAAAAGTTTGTTCTCCACCCTTTGAAGAAGTTTGGGTTTTTTGTCCCATGCACTGCCCAAGGTGATCGAGGTACCTCAAGGCTCTTTCCAACACTGGCAGAGAGGGCTTGGGGCACAGCAGCAGGAACTGCAATGCTGAGGAGGCCTGGGCTGGCTGGAGGAAGCAGAAAGGCCAAGCCCTGAGCCCAGGCCTGGCACAGCAGGGCCTGTCCCTCACGGGTGGCTCGGGGCTCTTTGTGGGGCAGTGGGATGGGAGGGGCAGCAAGGACAAATGTCACCAAACTGCAACCCCTGCCAGCCTCCTCAGGGAGGGGCCAGGGAGGACCAAAGTGCAGCCCCTGAAAGGAAAGTTCCTTCAGTGGGGCCTCCAGAGGCGCTGCCAGAGCCCAGGGGACAAAGGCCTGGGTGCCTGTGGCCCTGCCAGCCGTGCCCAGCCCTTGGCCATGTGTCCTACAGGCTGTGCCCCCTGTGCGTGCTGCTGCTGTGCCCTGGCCGGCTGCACACGCCCATCTGGCTGTGCCCCCAGCATTTCTCAGCCCAGCATTTCTGGGCCCTCCCTGGGCTCCCTGCACCCAGCGCTGCCAGCTCCTGGCACACAGAGCCAGGCCATGGCCCAGGCTCACGCTGGGACACCTCCTGCACCAAAATTCTACCCTGGCAGGGACATTGCTTTCTCCTCACCTCCAGGCTGAACCTTCCAAGCTGCACTTGGGGGAGGTTTCCTTCTCTTGCCACTGCCAAGGAAAGCTCTGTCTCCTGCTGTTCACAGAGAAGGGCTGCTGGGGGATGTGGTGCTCAGCGGCTCTTTGGGATACAGTGACCATGAAATTATTGAGTTTTTAAATATGCTGCGAAAAAAGGAGGGGCATCAACAAAACTTCTACACTGGACATACAGAAAGCAGACTTCAGCCTATTCAGGATACCAATTTGGGGAGTACTGAAAAAGGTACTGATTTTTTTAAGGGAAACAGCCCTTAAGAATAAGAGTGTCGAGGAAGGATGGACACACTTCAAGAATGAAATCTTGAAGGAGCAGGAACAACCTGCCCCTCTGTAACAAAATCTGACCATATAAGGAAAATGACTGGCCTGGCTGGGCATGGAATTTTGCAGGAACTCAGGGCATAAAAGAGGGTGCATCACCTTTGGAGAGAAGATCAGGCAACTTAGGAAATTTTTAAGCATGTTGTTAGGTCATGTAAAAACAATTAGAGAAGTTAAAGCCCAATTTGGACTTCACCTGGCTGCTTCTGTGAAGGAAAATAAAAATGATTTTATCAATACATTGATGGCAAAAGGAGGGGTAACAACAGCCTCCATTCTTTTTTGGGAGGGATATGGTTACCAAAGATGAGGTACTTAACCCCTTCTTTGCCTCAGTTTTCAGCAATAAGACAGGTTGTCCTCAGGACAAGTGTTCCCCTGAGCTGGTAGATGGGTCAGGGAGCAGAAGAGCCCCTCTGTAATTCTGGAGGAAGCAGCTGGTGACCTGCTGAGCCACTCAGGTACTCACAGGAGTCTCTGGGACCAGATGGGATCCATCCTAGGGGGATGAGGGAGCTGCTGGATGAGCTCCCCAAGGTGCTCTCCATCATTTCTCATCAGTCCTGGCTCACTGGGGAGCTCCCAGAGGCCTGGAGGTGCCGTTGTGAGCCCATCCCTGAGAAGGGCGGCAAGGAGGATCTGGGGAACTCCAGGCCTGTCAGCCTGACCTCGGTGCCCAGCAAGGTTATGGAACAGATCATCTATAGTGCCACCACAGGGCACCCACGGGATGTTTGAAGGATACGAGCCAGCCAGGGAGGATTTCAGTATCTGCATTGATGATCTGGTGAGGGGATTGAGTCCATCATCAGCAAATTCACAGGTGACACCAAGCTGGCTGGGAGTGTGGATGTGCAGGAGGGCAGGAGAGCTCTTCCCAGGGCCCTGGACAGGCTGGATCCAGGGCCCAAATCCAACAATGTGAGGTTTAACAAGTCCAAGTGCTGGGTCCTGCACTTTGGCCCCAACAACCCCTGCAGCACTCCAGGCTGAGGACAGAGTGGCTGGACAGCAGCCAGGCAGAAAGGGACCTGCAGGGACTGATGGACAGCAGGCTGGACATGAGGCAGCAGTGTGCCCAGGTAGCCAAGAAGGGCTATGGCTCCTGGCCTGATCAGGAACAGTGTGGCCAGCAGGAGCAGGGCAGTGATTCTTCCCTGGACTCAGCACTGGTTGTGCAGCACCTCGAGTGCTGTGTCCAGTTCTGGGTCCCTCAATTAAGAAAGGACCCAGAGGGGCTGGAGCGTGTCCAGAGAAGGACAACAAAGCTGGTGAGGGGTCTGGAACTCAAGGCTTGTGAGGAGCTCCTGCTCCCCAAAGGACATTCCCATGTTGCCAAGTCAGAAACTGAAATGGGGAGTGGGGCCAGAGAGGGAAGGGCAAGCAGGGATGGGCCCTTTGCAGGGGAGGGAACGGTGGGGGCAAGAGGAAGAAATTTGGAACAGGGACGAGAAAAAAAAGCCAAGGTCAAGCAAAAGAAATGCTCAAGGCAGTGTGGGGATGGCTGCCAGGCAGCCCTGGCTAAGAGAAAAAACGTCTGCAGTGGCACAGGAAACTCACAGCTGATGGGAACAAACATTCTGTGTGACTTCAGAGGTCACCACAAACCTGAGTGGTTTCCCTGCTGTCCCCCAGCCCTTCCTGCCCCAGGGGCTGATGGCATTTGTGCTCTCTCAGCTTCATCTCCCTACACCAACACCATGGGGGTGCTGACGCCTGCTCTGGGCAGTGCAAACAGGGGCTCCTGAGGCAGTGCTGCCGCGTCTGTGCCTGCAAGGATGCGGCACCTGTGTGAGCTGGGGGAGAGGCCAGGGCTGCAGAGGGGGGATGTTGTTGGCAGGTGCATGAGGACGCTGTGGGATGCTGCCCTGGGGTGTCCAGCGCAGTGGGGATGGATCAGCCCCTGCTCTGCTGCTCCTTCCACTTGTCTCCCCCAGGCACCTTGCAGAGCCCCAGCCATGCTGTTTGCCCCCAGCCTGCCCACGGCCAGCCCGGGGCTGCTCCCGGGGCTTTTCTGTGCTCAGCATTGGCCTGGGCAAAGTGTTCTGGAGAGAGCCTGGGCAAGGAGCCTGCAGCTCCCAGGCCCTGGCCTGAGGCGTCAGCGCTGCCCCAGCAGTGCCCATGGCCTGTCCCTGCTGCAGCCCCGGCACTGCCACCCCCAGCACTGTGCCCGGCCCCGAGAGCACTCAGGCCCTACAGCAACACCAGGGCCAGCAGGACAGCGGGGCAGGGCCACGGCAGCAGCACTGGCAACACCAAGGGCTGCTGCTGCTGCTGCTGGGCACAGCTGCCGTGCCAGCACTGATCTGCCCCCAGCTCTGCACACAGACATTGCTGCTGCAGCTGCAGAGAAGGGAACCACAGGGGGATCTCTGCAGAAATCTTGGCTGGGAGATCCTTGAGTTTCTTTAAAGGCACCAAGAGTGCAGCCCCTCATTAACACAGTCTGTTGCAAAAGGAAGATGGAAAGAAAATAAATAAAAATGCCAGACACAAGGACATTTCCTTGTGGATATTATTAAAGAGGTAAAGCTAAGTGAAAGGACCTCCAAAATGAAATCAACAAGAAGTATCAAAGATAAATTTTATTACAAGTGATTTGCAGAAATTGGCCAGCAGTTTAATGTTCCTGAAACCATCCAGTCATCAGTCTCCACACTGCAGCCTTGAGTTCCTGGTTCCTCAGGCTGTAGATGAGGGGGTTCAGGGTTGGAGGCAGCACCGAGTACAGAACTGAAAGGGCCAGATCCAGGGATGGGGACGAGATAGATGGGGGCTTCAGGTGAGCAAAGATGACAGTGGTAAGGAACACAGAGACCACAGCCAGGTGAGGGAGGCAGGTGGAAAAGGCTTTGTGCTGTCCCTGCTCAGAGGGGATCCTCAGCACAGCTCTGAAGATCTGCACATAGGAGAAAACAATGAACACAAAACAACTGAGACCTATACAAGAACTAACAGCAAGAAGCCCAAGTTTCCTGAGAAAGAATTTGGAGCACGAGAGCTTGAGGATGTGTGGAATTTCACATAAGAACTGGCCCAGGGCATTGCCATGGCACAGGGGCAGGGAAAATGTATTGGCTGTGTGCATGAGAGCATTGAGAAAGGAACTGGCCCAGGCAGCTGCTGCCATGTGGGCACAAGCTCTGCTGCCCAGGAGGGTCCCGTAATGCAGGGGCTTGCAGATGGACACATAGCGGTCGTAGCACATGATGGTGAGAAGATAATACTCTGCTGACATGAAGAACATTAAGAAAAAGAGCTGAGCAGCACATCCTGAGTAGGATATGTTCCTGGTGTCCCAGAGGGAATTGTGCATGGCTTTGGGGACAGTGGTGCAGATGGAGCCCAGGTCGGTGAGGGCCAGGTTGAGCAGGAAGAAGAACATGGGGCTGTGCAGGAGGTGGCTGCAGGCTACGGCGCTGATGATGAGGCCGTTGCCCAGGAGGGCAACCAGGGAGATGCCCAGGAAGAGGCAGAAGTGCAGGAGCTGCAGCTGCCACATGTCTGCCAATGGCAGCAGGAGGAAGTGGCTGATGGAGCTGCTGTTGGACATTTTTCACTCTGGCTGGCCATGGGCACATGTTCTTGGAGAAAGGACAGGGACAAGTCAGCAGAGGCTGCTCTGAGCCAAACCTGGGCCATTCCCTGCAGACTGTCCCGCTGTGACTCACCCACCCTTGTTCCTGCTCTGGGAAAACCTTTCCCCAGGGCCCTGCCTGAGCTCCAGTTGTGCTGTCTGAGTGTGCCAGGAGCAGCCAGGCCTGGGCGTGGGGGCTCTCCAGGAGCCATCCCTGCCCTGCTGCCCTGGGTTTGTGGCCATGTGGAAGAGTGAAAAGGCTGGATATTCAGGATTTGTCAGGGGAATCACTCCTAGTGCAGACAGACTTTTTACTGTCTTCACTCCTACATCTTAATGGCATGGAGGTCAGAAGGAATTTTAGTCATTATTTCCCTGCCTACACATCATTCCTGGTTCTCTGAGGTCAGAAATCCCCAGCATTCCTGCTGCTTTCAGGGTTACCCACTGAGAGATGTGAGAGGCAAAGGATTCCCTGTGGCTCAGGGAAGGTGAGGGGCTGGATGGGCTTGTTCCCAACTGCCCTGGGTTTGCAGCTTTGGCTGCAGTCAGAGCACAATCACACTCCCCTGTCACCCTGGGATAAACCAGACCTTGCCCAGAGCAGAGGGATCCCTCAATGTCTCACCCTCTTCAAAGGGCTCTGGGCAAGGTCTCAGCACCCCCTTCTGCCAAGGACACTCCCGGCTCCCTTGGCAAACCCAGCAGCATTTCCTCAGCTCTGGCATCTCTGCACTTCCCCGTGGCACATTCAGGGAACTCCCAGGGGCTCTGGCACAGATTTGCAGCCAGGAGGGCAGCTCAGAGCTGGGAAGGACACAGCAAGGAGATCCCTGGGTGTGCCCATGATGGGATCTCAGGGAGGGGGCTCAGCTCATTCCCCTTTCCCATGGACTGCTTTGCCCACAGCCCCACAGGGCCCAGGGAAGCTTGGACACCCCATTGCCATGGCCACAGCTGCCTGGCAGGAATGCCAAGGGCAGTGCCTGACTACGCTGCGGCAAAGGCCAGAGCCTCCCTGAGAGCACCAGATGACAGGGACAGGATCAGGGCAGTGCAGAAACAAGAGCAGATGTGGTGGTGCTGTGCCTGGGAGGGCAGGGCAGAGACAGCTGGCAGAGAATCTCTGTAAATGTTGAAACATTACTTTGCTGATCCTCCGTGTGCCTTTCAACTCAGAATATTCTGTGATTCTGTGATTACAATTCCTGTTCTGCTTCTCTCATCCTCCTCTTGCCTATAATCAAAAGAGAAAAAAATCCATCTATCAGCATTAGAACAGTAAAATATAAACCAGAATTATATTGGAAGGTTCCAGGTATCCCAGTGGGGATGGGGCTTGACCAGTTCCTGATTAAACATTTTTTTAAGGTTTATTAATCAAAATATTTAACCGGAATATGCAATAGGTAATTCAGTTTCCCCAGGTACACATCCCTTGCCAACCCACTGGAGCAGGTCCAAGGGCTTCTTTGTGCCACTTTTTTAAATGACTGATCACGCTCTGGTTAAAACCCAAAATGTTCTTGTCATTCCTCTTCCTAATAGTAAGACTATACAGTATTTCAGGAATGTATTTAGGTCTGCTAATTGTTCTAAAATCTAAGAGAAATGGCAGGAAATTCAGTAGAGATAATTAAGGATTATAGTTATAAAGGCATATAAGAGTAGCTGAATAGAATTAATTAAGAATATAGTTTTATAACTATATAATAGTAATTACCAGAACTACAAATATATAAAATATGCATAAAAACAAAAAATCTTTTTGTCAGCACCCCAACTTTCCCATCCTTCTCCAAACTATAAATTGAAAAACTCTCAGGAAAGCTCCTGATCTTTACAGCAATGCCAGGCTTACCTTCTTTTGGCAAGTGTCCTCCGCAGCTGTGCCCAGGCTGGTGTGGAGCTGGGAGCAGCCCTGCCCCACACAGCCCCTCTCAGCAGCAGCAGCAGCAGCAGCAGCAGCAGCAGCAGCTGCGCTGCTCAGGGTGGCTCCTTCCCCCCACAGCTTCTCCCCAGCGCTGGCAGCAGCTCCCCGGGCCGGCTGAGAGCTGTCCCTGGCAGGCAGCAGAGTCCCTGGGCCAGCACAGCGCCCTGGGCTGCAGGACCCTGCTCTGCACCACAGCCCTGGGCACCCCTGGCTGCAGCCCCGGCTGCTCAGCCTTGCAGCAGAGCCTGGCCCCAGGGAGCTGCCTTGTGCTGGGCCTGGGCTGGGGCAGCAGGGAAACCCAGCCCTGCCCTAGGGCCACATCCCTGCCCTGCAGCAGCTCCCACAGTGCTCCTGGAAGGTGCTCCAAGCTGGGGGATGTGGCAGCTTCAGGAGATCCCTGCAGGAGCTGCAGCTTCTCTTCCCCCAGCCAGAGAGTGACTGTTTGCAAGCCTGGGAGGATTTCTCCTCCAGTGAGCCCTGAGTGAGCTCTGCTCTGTGCTGCCAGCCCAGGCTGAGTTGAAGCCCTGTGTGCCTGTGTGCTGTGCCCGGGGTGGCTGCAGGCAGTGCCCCAGCCCTGCTGGGCTGGCAGAAAAGCTGCTCATCCAGAGAAATGTGTTTTTAAGCTCTTCTTGGTTTCCAGGATTTCCCTCTGGATGATGAGCTCAGCCCAGCTCATCAGCACAGACACAGCACAAGGACTTTAATGACCCTCTCAGGGCTTTGTGGTCAGGCCCTGAACATCAGTCCCTGAGAGGGAGCTGAAGAAACCTCTCCAGAACTCCAAGGCAGAAGCCAACTCCAAAGTTTCTGGAAGTTTTAATGGGTCCCACTGAGGGACACGACACAGAAAGTGTCCCCAGGCCCCAGGCAGAGCAGAGAACTGCAGGCAGTGATGACAGGTGGGGACAAAGAGAAGCCAAGGCTTGGTGCCCTGGGCCACAGCAGCCTCTGTGCCACCAAGGACACTGAGGAGACACCTTGTCCTGAGGCCCTGGGGCCTCCTGGCACAGCCCCAGCAAGGCTGGGCACTGTCAGCCCCTTGTCCTGCCCTCAGCATCCCCCTCCCATGCCAGTGGCCTCCAGGATGTGCTGGAAGGAGTCCCTGGGGAAGGAGCCTTGGTCAGCAATGGCCCTGGGGGGCTCCTTCATGCTGCCAGGGACTGCAGGATTTTCCAAGGAGTTTGGGTTTAGCTTTTGCCTTGGAGTGTCTGAGAGGTTTGTGCAATCCTGGCCTCCAATTCTCTGCTGTAATGAGTCCCTTGAGGGGCTTTGTCAGTAACAACACTCAGTGGGGCTCATTAATACTTCAGGGTACTCAAAGTTTGGAAAAATGGGTTTTTGACACTGACTGACAGATTTGTGCAATCATGGCCTCTAGAAATCTGCTTTAATGAATCCCTTGAGATTTTTAGCCAGTAACACTCAGTAGGGCTTATTCATGCTTCAAGGTACTCAGGGGTAATTTAAGTATTTCTTTTTGCCACTGAATGTCTGAGAAGTTTTTTTGCAATCATGTCCTCCAATTCTCTCCTTCAAAGAGCCTATTAGGAGCCTGTCTTGGGGACAGACCATAGTGGGACCCACGAATGCCTTGACACTTTAGGTGTTACTTCGGACTTTTACTCCTTGCAAGGTTTGTGCAATCTCCTCTCAGGCCCTGAGGTTCCAGGGCTCAGCACCAAATGCACCACGGGGCTCTTTAGGATCAAACAAATCCTGATAAACCATGTCTGTGCCTTGATTTCTCTCTGGTCTGGTGCAGTTCAGTAGGAAGTCTTTTTTCCTAGAGTTATGGAGAAATATTTCAAAGAACTTCTAATAAATCCACATTCCAATTTTCAGAGGTGTATTTTTCTTTTTAGAGCAGAGGTGATTGCAGCATTCTGTGATGGATATTGACCCAGGGTCTCTCCTCAGGAGGTCTGGCCTGGTCAGAGAAGCTGTGCCTTGAGGTCTGACCCAGTGTGGAAAACCTTGCTCCACATTCCCCATCCCCATCCTTTCTCTCCTCACTCATCTGGGACCTGCTTTGCTCAGAGAACTGGCTGCACTCAGTCAAAGAGGGGCTTTCTTCCTTTTTGAAGCAATCAAAAACTCCTGAGATTCAGACACTCTGATCATGTCTTTGCCAAGCCCAAAATGCCACCAAGGACGTTTAACTTCCCCAGGGCAGAACCATGCAAGGAATGATTTAGATACACAGGAAGTTCTGCAATAAACACAAATCCAGAGTTGGCTGAAGGCATAATTAGAGGAACTGCTGAAGGACAGACAAGCTTTGAACTCCTTGCAGCTCAAAGCTGCAGCTGGGTTATTTGGAGGTGTGTGAGTGAGCCAAGAGTGAGGGCAAGGGAACTGCAGAGAGCCCTGGAAGTGCTTCTGTGCAGCCAGGCTGTGGAGAAGGGCACTGCAGGCCTGGCCTGGGCCAGGAGTGAGGGTGGATCATCATCCCAAGCTGCCCTGGGCCATTGCAAGGGGCTGTGGCCATGGACACTGCACTGAGCCCACTGTGGCAGCGCCTTGCTCAGGGCTGGTGTCAGTGCCCAGAGGCAGAGGGGATCCCTTGCTGGGGGCTTGTGCCATGGCCACCTGCCCTGTGCCGCGCTGGCTGCTCAGGCACCGCGGAACCAGCAGCAAATGCCACTGCCAGGGCTAAAGGCCAGCTCAGGCAGACAGAAAAGGGCAGGGCTGGGCACTGTTTCCATGGCAGCCCTCACTGGGACACCACCCCTGGGTCACCTGGCATGGCAATTGCCATGGAAACCCGGCTCCTGGGAAATGCAAGGGTGGACAAAGGTTTTAGTAGGGCCTGTCCCAATAGGACAGAGGGTGGTGGTTTTAAACTAAAGGAAGGGAGGTTCAGATAAGGAGAGATAAGGAGGAAATTTTTGCTGGTGAGTTTGGTGATCCAGCAGGACAGGTTGCCAGGGAGGTGGTCAATGCCCCATCCCTGGAAACATTCCAGTCCAGCTGGGAAAGGGCTCTCAACAACCTGAGCTGCTCAAAGATGTCCCTGCTCATGGCAGGGGTTTGGATGAGATGAGCACTGCAGAGCTCTTCCCATGCAAACCATTCCAGGATTGCATGGGGAGAAGGGGCTGCTCCCTGGACTCCATGCACTGCCTTGACTCCTCCTTGTCTCTGCTGGAGCCCACATGCAGCAGGCAAAGGCAGCCCCTTCTGTGGCCTTTGCTGGCCCTGCCTTCCCCAGGGGCTGACAGAGCCCGGCTGGCCCAGGTGACCTTGAGGCTTTGCAGGGCTCAGGCGCAGCGGCTGTGCCAGGCTCAGGGCTGAGGTCACACTCTGTGGGCTGGGGCAGAGCCCAGGCAGAAAGGAGCCCTGAAGCAGCAGCAGCAGCTCTGCAGTGCTGGCCACCAGGCCGGGCTGCCAAGGGAGGCTTGTGGCCATGGCCTGGGAGCAGCTGCTGCTGCCAAGGTGCCTTTGGTGCCTCAGGCTCTCCCTGGCACAGCTCCCAGCACGGCACTCTGCACTTGTGCCCGAGGCCTTCACTGTCTTGGGGCTGGCCTGGGGCTTTTCCTGCAGCAGGATCTGCCCTGGTGCTGGCACAGGAAAGGCAGTTCCTGCTGGAGCAGGAGGCTCTTCATGAAACAGGGGCAAACAACTCCATCAAGGCCCTAATTACTCCAAAATTTCTTCCTAGAGCACTTTTTTCAAATAATATTTTCAGCTCCTTTACTTTGCTGTAGATAACTCTGTTTTAAATTTACTCTGTGGTATAAATAAATATTTCTGCCTAATCCTGATCAAAATCAATCATAGCTTAATTTATTCAAATATATCTGGTATTCAATCTTTAACCCTGTGGAAAAAATTCAGGTAAATTCCCCTTCTACAGTTCTTTATACATAAACTTTTGATAAAGTCTGGGGCTGGTATTAGAACCAGATGCTCCCAGTCTCCTTACATAGGATGGAATTTTAAAAATCTAGGCCTCCTGGAGGAGTTTTCAGGATCCAGTGTGGCTCCAGGGTGTCATTTCTCCACCCCATAATTTAGCAAGAATTTCTCCACTGAAGAAATCAAGCTTTTGCCTGAAGCTCCCACTCTGCCCATGACAGGAACCCCTGGGAGTGTCTGGGACATCCCAGCTCTTTGGCAGCCTGGGGACTGCTGGGATGTCACCGTGGAGACCCCGTGAGTGCCTGTGACAGATGGGTGCCTTTGCAGCCCAAGGTGCCCTGGGATGTCCCCATGGAATGGCTGTGACTGCCTCTGAGCACAGGGCTCTTTAGCATCCCCAGAAAGCCCTGGGAGGTCTCCAGGATCCTCGAGTCCAACTCCTGGCCCTGCACAGGACACCCCAACAATGCCAGCCTGGGCCTGGCAGCGCTGTCCAAACGCTGCTGGAGCTCCCAGAGCCCTGGAGCTGGGACCCTTCCCTGGGAGCCTGTTCAGTGCCCCAGCAGCCTCTGGGGGAAAAACCTTTTCCTTACATCCAACCCAAACCTGCCCTGGCTCAACTCCAGCCCTTCCCTCCGGTCCTGTCCCTGGGCACCAGAGGGAAGAGGTTCCCACAGCCCCAGCCAGGGACCCGCTCCCAAGGTTGTTCCAGGGCAGCCAGGGCTGGCACCAGCTGGGATGCTCGGTTTCCATGGGCCGGGGTTTGGGAATGGGATTCCCCAATTTTGTGCTCCCACTAAAACTGTGACACTGCTCGCTGCCCTCCAGCCTCCCATTGAAAGTACAAAAGGCAAAGATCCCAGGCTGGGATAAGAACAATTTATTGGGAACAGAGACAAGATAAGGAACAAAAAGGAACAGAAACAATATTGATATCAGAAGGGATAAGACAAACCATATAAAGGGAAAATTACAAAAACATCCACTGGCTCTTCCCAGCTATGTATTTCCTCCTGCCTGGACAGGACACCCTTTGCCTTGGGGAGTGAGAGAATTCCTTTCCTGGCCTTGCAATGACCAGACATGGAATCAAATACAATGACAATGCTATGTCCAGACTCTCATGTCCTTAAATCTCATCTCACATCATTTCCAGCAGCAGGGAAAGGGACACGTGTCTTCCCAGGAAGAATCACAGGGAACTGTGGGTCAGTAGGGCTCTTCCCAATGTGGGTTCTCTGATGTAGGATGAAGTTGCAGCAGCACACAAAGCTCTTCCCACAGGGCACTTCCAGGACTTCCCTTACTGGTGCCTTTGCTGGTGTTTGGTCAAGGAAGATCTCCTGGAGAATCTCTTCCCACACTGGGGACACTCGTAGGGCCTCTCCCCAGTGTGGGTGCGCCGGTGGGTGATGAGGGTGGAGTTGCGGTTGAAGCCCTTCCCACAGTCAGGGCAGCGGAAGGGCCTCTCCTCTGTGTGGGTGCGCTCATGCAGGAGGAGATTGGAGCTGGTCTGAAACCCCTTCCCACACTGGGAACACTCGTAGGGCCTCTCCCCGGTGTGGAGCATCTGATGGCTGATCAGCTGGGACCTCTGGTTGAAGCCCTTCCCACATTCCCCACACTTGTATGGCCTTTCCTCAGCGTGAATGTTCTGGTGGCGGATCAAGTTGGATCTCTGGCTGAAGCTCTTCCCACATTCCCCACACTCGTAGGGCCTCTCCCCAGTGTGGATGAGCCTGTGGGTGATGAGATGGGAGTTGAGCTTGAAGCCCATCCCACAGTCAGGGCAGCGGAAGAGCCTCTCCTCTGTGTGAATCCGCTGGTGCAGGAGGAGATTGGAGCTGGTCTGAAACCTCTTCTCACACTCGGAACACTTGTAGGGCCTCTCCCCGGTGTGGATCCGCTGGTGTCTGATCAGGAGGGAGTTCTTGCTAAAGCTCTTCCCACACTCCAAGCACTTGTAGGGCTTCTCCCCACCACTACGCTGCTCATGGAATAGCTCTAAGCCCTGGCTGAAGCCCTGTCCACCTTCCCGGCAAAGGGTGGGTGTTTCCTCCTCAGAGAAGCCTGGAATGGGTTTTGAGCCCCTCCTCCTGCGGGATCTCTGGGGCTTTTCCTCCCTGTTGGATTTGTCCACAGTGGAGCTGCTAAAACCAGCCTTTTCCATAGGATTCTGCTGTGGTGATTTGTCCTTCTGGATCTCCATCCTCAGCTCTTTGTCTGGGGGAGAAAGAACAAGGACAGGATGGGTTTTGCCTCCTTGCCACAGAGAAGGGCAAGAAGGTCCCCCCTGTGATTCCCTGGCAGGATGGCATTGGCAGCGGGGTTGTCCTGCAGCCGGGGGCCATGATGGGCTGGAAGATGGAGCAGGAGAGAGGGGGAAAGGGGCAGAGACTTCCTCCTTACCTGCCTGGCTGTCCTGGGGCATCTTTACTTTCCACTCAGCCTCCTTCTCCATCCAGCTAAGATTTCAGGAATGGGAAATCCTGGTTTGGAGTAAAACACGGGATGAGCATATTGAGTGAATTGTGGCCCTCCCCTCTCTCTGGGCTCCCCACTTTGGGGTCCTGGGGCACACAGGGCTCTGCTCCTCCAGGCTGCCTCTGCTGGCAGCCACAACTGGGACCCCCCCAATGTCCCCCCAAGAGGCATTTTCCACTCAGCTTTAGAGTTCTTCATTCTCCAAACATCCCCCCGCCAAAAAACCCAGCACAGAAACCCCCCAAGATATCTGGGCCAAGCTTGGGTTGGTAAGAGAGGTGTCTGCTGAGGAAGGCAGGAGAGTCTCTTGAAATGGAAAATATAAACCCCCTCCCTCTGAATTATAACTTTGAAATTAACGGGTTCTCAGGCAAAGATATGGAAATAGGAAAAACAGTTCTTTAGTAGGAAAATTAAATTAAAATGTAGTAGTAAAAAAAACCAAAGATGCTGACAGAGTCAGAATACAACCTGACACCCGGTTAGGCAGGGTGTTGGTAGCAGTCCAATCAAATCGTGGCTGCAGTCCTCCTGGAGTCACAGATGTGGTTTTGTTGAAGCAATGATCCTGTAGAAGGGTGTAGTTTTCCTCTGAAGGTCCAGTGCTGGTGTAGATGGGTCTGGTGTTCCTCTGGGAATCCAGTGGAAACAGGCTGCTTCTGGTGTGTTAAATCTCAGATTATATCCAGGTAGGAATGCTTGGCTCCTCCCCCTGGGTGGAGCATCTCACAATGGGATGATGGAATTTGATCAGTGATGCAGTGAGACTCAATGGCCCATTAACAGAAGATATCTCCCTGGAGGGAGTGTGGGTGGTGGACGAGATAAAGAACACTGCCTCACCTGGTTTGAACAGCTGGCCCATTAACAGAAGATATTCCCCCCAGAGTTATGAGAAATGGGTCATGGAACAGTTCTTACTTGGGATCTCCTGTTGGTTTTGTTTTCAAACTGGCACACTGGGGAGAAGTGGGACCATGCCGGGAACTGCTGTGAGCAGGTTGGAGTGACTGGTCTACACTGTGAGCAACTGGGCATGACTGGGACCATACTGGGAGAGACTGGCATCATACTGGGAGTGACGGGGACTAGACATGGGGAAACTGGGAGCAAGTGGATGAAAGTGGGAGCAACCTCGACCATGCTAGGGGCAAACAGCATCATAATGGGGACAGACTGGCAGTGACTGGGCTCATAATGGGAGTGCCGAGGAAACTGGAACCACACCGGGGGGCAACTGGGCTGATACTGGGAGCAGCCACTGCTGGCACAGGGACCCCCAAACCCTTTTCCTGGCCACCCCACCTCTCCCAGGCCCACCATTTTCTTTGACCCTGGGAGCCCTGGACTCCTACTCCTGCCTTTCCCAGCACCCAGCCCCTCCTTCCTTCATCACTGAGGACACTTGGGACCCCTCTTCCCAGCCATCCTTGGTTTTCCCACCTTTTGATGGGAATGGGGACACGGGGGACCCTTGGAGCTCCCTTTCCTGACTAAATGGACCTTTTTAACCCCACCTATCCCACATCTACCCACCCCTACCATCCCCTTTTCTTAATCCTGGAACCCCCAAACCCCCTTCCCTGCTCTCCCAGCTCTCCCCGTTCCCCCTTTCCTTCACCTGTGACCCCCCAGACCCCAAATCTCCGTGTCCCTCCAGTTCTCCTCTCCCTGCGGTCCCTGCCTGTGGCACTGTCGGAGCCCGGCCCGGGGTTCCCCCAGTTCGTGTCCATGGGGTCCCTGGATGGGATCCCCTTCCAGCGCCGCCACAGCCAGCGGGGCCGGGCGGAGCCGCAGCCGCCGGGGATGGTGGCCGGAGCCGAGCCGGGATATTGGGATGGCCGGAGCCGGTACAAGGAGCGGCACCGGCACGGGGCCAGCAGGGAGCTGCAGATGCTGCAGGAGCGGCACAGCCAGAGCGGGGCTCAGGGCGGGGAGCCGGGGCTGGGGGATCTGTGGGGCTGCCATGGCACCTGTGGGACTGCAGTGGGGATCCGTGGGGCTGGGCCGGGTTCTGGGGCGCTGGGATGTGCGTCCATGAGGATCCAAGGGGCTGGGATGAGGCTCTGTGGGTCTCCATCAGACTCTGGGGCTCCGTGGGGCTGGATTGTGGCTCTGTGGGGCTGGGACACAATTCCGTGGGTCTCGGTGGGTCCAATCCCTCCCCAGATCTCTACACACTGTAGGAGGTTTCCAGCTGTGATCCCCTGTCCCACGGGAGCATCCGCAGATCCGATCAGCTCAACTTATGGGCAGGAATTCCTCTCCTTCCAGCTGGGATTAGGCGGATTCGTGGTGGCCGACGGTGCTGCCCAGGTCACCAAGAGGCGCTGGGAACAGGATGAGCTCGAGGCTAAGGAATTCACAAATCCCCTGGGGCACACCTGCCTGGAATGTCTCTGGAAATATGTCAGATATGGGTGGGAGGCACTGGAGAGTAAAGGTGGGGAGGGTAGAATTCCCATGGGAATGTGGGATTTGGGAGGACAAAATTTGGGAACATGGGAATTCCCATGAGGCCTCCATAGATGGATGTCACTGCTGTCCCATTCCCATGGGAATTCTATAGATGGATTTCACTGCCATGCCATTCCCATGGAATTCCATGGGCAGATTTCATCCCCATCCCACTGCCATGGAAACTCCAATCCTCTTCCCCCCCCAGACCCCTCCTGGGGGTTGCCCTGTTCTTTGCTGTCCTCACCCCCCCACAAGACTCCTGAGGGCCCTTCAATGACCCACCCAGTCCCCCCAAATTCTCTTTGGGTCCCCCCTCATCCCCCCACAGGGATTCTTGGGAGTCCCCTGTGTCCCTTTCCTATGACTTTGGGGTCCGCCCTGACCTTTCCATCTGCTGCAGGCAGGGGGGCACCAGCACTCGGCCCCTCCCCTGTTTCTGTCCCCCTGTGATGGTGGGGGTGGGGCTGAGCGCTGGTGCCCCCCTGCCTGCAGCAGATGCAGCAGTGAGGGGAGTTCAGGGGGTCCCTGAGCATTTGGGGTCCCCTGGGATTTGGGGTGACCCCTCAGGCCCCCAGGATCTCCCTGAACACGCTGACACTGCCCGTGCACAGTGAGAAGGGTCAGACCTGGCACGGGGTCCCCAGCTCTTTTAACAGCATTGCTCAGGTATCCCCAAAACCTCTTGGGAAAGCCCTACCCCTCCCGGGATCCCTCAGCCTCCCCAGGATCACAAAAACATCCCTGGGACCCTCAAAAAACTCCTCAAGAATGCAAAAAGCCATACAGACTGCCCCCCAAACCATCTCAGGACATCAAAAATCCCACAGGACCTCCCAACACCCCAGTCAGACCCCCTTGAGAAGGTTTATACCTGGCACGGGGTCCTCATCTCTGTCACCAGCAGGTACCCAAAAACAGCCCTGGGATCCCCCTGGGATCACCTAATCTCCCCGTTTAGGACCCCTGAAAAACCCTTGGGAACCCCCAAAAATGCACCATGACCCAAAAAAAACCCCAGGATCTGTAAAACCCTCCACAGGAACCCCTCATGCATGTTTACACCCAGCACGGGGTCCACATCACCATCATCAGCATCACCCAGGTACCCCTGAACCCTCCTGGGACCTACAAACTCCTCTTGTGACCCCTAAATCCTTCTGGGATCTACAAACCCTCCCAGCATCCCCAAACTTCACCTGGGAGCCCCAAACGCCCCCAGGGCTCTGTACTGGCATCAACAGGAAAGGTGTTGGCCTTTGAAGTGCAGTTATAGCAGGACCCTACAAGAGCGGGGGCTCTTAAAGCAGCTGTCTTGGTTTTGAAAGAAAGTTGTCTTCCAGGGAGAGCTGGAGCTTCCCTTGGAATGGAGAATGTCACTCCCCTCCCCTCCAAATTATTATAATTTTGCAATTAGGGGCTTTCAGGCAAAGATATGGGAATAGGAGTAACAGTTCTTTGATAGGGATAAAAACAACAAAAACAACAACAACAAATACAAGATTAGCAGTACAAAGAAATGCAAGCAAGACTGAAGTCCTGGAAAAAATCCTGACAGAGTCAGGGATATGACCTGACACCCCGTTGGTCAGGGTGTTGGAAGCAGTCCAAATAAATCCTAGGTGTGTTTCTGTGGGGTACAGATAATGGAGTAGGAAAAGTCCAGTGGTAGTGAGATGGGTCTGGTCTTCCTCTGGTGGAAAAAAACCAGATTCTTGCTGTTCCTGAGTCTCAATTTTTATCCAGGTAGGAATGGTTGGCACCCACACACACTGGATGGAGCATCTCCAATGGGATGATGTAATGTGTCATGTCCTTGATGAGCCTTAATGGCCCATTAGCAGAAGATATCTCCCTGGAGGATGGACAGGAGGTGAAGGAGATAAGAAACACTGCCACACCTGGCTTTAACAGCTGGCCCATTATCAGAAGGCATCTGCCCCCCTCCCCCCTGGACATAAAGATAAAGAGATAAAGAAATATCTGCTTTTACAACAGATGAATACAAATCTCTTGGCTACCCAACCCAAGACACAGTCCCTTCCAGTTGATGCCAGTAGCTCCCAATGTGTCCACAATTTCCTCACAACATGGGCCCAGTAGCTCCTAGTAACTCCCAGTCAGGTTCCATGGCAGTCCCAGTGGCTGCAAGGATGATTCCAACAGGACCTGTAGTCACTGCCAGTATGGTTCCAGTCACTCCCATTACAATCCCAGTTTTTCCCAGTCACTCCTAGATACTCCTGGTATTATTCCAGTCATGCCCACAGTGACTCCCTTTCAGTCCCAGTGTGGTTCCAGTCACAGCCAGCACCTTTCCAGTCACTCCCAGTCTGATTCCAGTATGATCCCAGTCACTCTCAAATACACTCAGTACTCTTCCAGTCACTCCCAGTATGAATCCAATCAGTTCCAGTAGGATCCCAGTATGACCTTGGCATGGGCACAGCTGCTCCCATTATAGTCCAGCATGATTCCAGTTCCCCCCACTGTGGTTTCAGTCTCTCCCAGTGTATCCCAATTGTTCTCAGTCCCTCTGAGTTGCCCTGAGTGGCTTCCAGCCTGATCCCAGTTGCTCACAGCCACACCCAGTCATCCTCAGTGCCGTTCCAGTTGCTGCCAGTATGGTCCCAGCGTACCCCAGCATGGACCCAGCCTTTCCCACTGTGATCCCAGTAGGATCCCAGTTCTCCCCTGCATGGTCCCAGTTGCTCCTTGTTCCTCCCAGTGTGTTTCCAGTTGCTCCCAGTTGCCCCTTGTCCAGTCCCAGTCACTCCACAGATGATCCCAGTGCCTCCCAGAATGGCCCCAGTCCTTCCCAGTTGCCCACAGTGTAGACCAGTCACTCCAACCTGCTCACAGCAGTTCCCAGCATGGTCCCACTTCTCCCCAGTGTGCCAGTTTGAAAACAAAACCAACAGGAGATCCCAAGTAAGAACTGTTCCATGACCCATTTCTCATAACTCTGGGGAGATATCTTCTGTTAATGGGCCAGCTGTTCAAACCAGGTGGGGCAGTGTTCTTTATCTCTTCCACAACTGTCTTGGGTTGGGTAGCCAAGAGGTTTGTATTCAATTTCATCTGTTGTAAAAGCAGACATTTCTTTATCTCTATAACTCCAGTGGGGAGGGGGGCAGATGCCTTCTGATAATGGCCCAGCTGTTAAAACCAGGTGTGGCAGTGTTTCTTATCTCCTTCACCACCTGTCCATCCTCCAGGGAGATATCTTCTGCTAATGGGCCATTAAGGCCCATCAAGGACATGACACATTACATCATCCCATTGTGAGATGTTCCACCCAGTGTGTGGGGGGGCCAACCATTCCTACCTGAGACTCATGAACAGCAGGCATCTGTTTTTTTCCCCCAGAGGAAGACCAGACCCGTCTCGCTACCACTGGACTTTTCCTACTCCATTATCTGTACCCCACAGAACCTCACCTAGGATTTATCTGGACTGCTTCCAACACCCTGACCAACAGAGTTTCAGGTCATATCCCTGACTCTTTCAGGGTGTTTTTTTTCAGGACTTCTGTTTTGCTTACTTGCTTGTCCTTGTACTACTGCATTTGTATTTTGGTGTTGTTGTTGTTGTTTTTTCCTATTAAAGAATTGTTATTCCTATTCCCATATCTTTGCCTGAAAGCCCCTAATTGCAAAATTATAATAATTTGGAGGGGAGGTGGGTGACATTCTCCATTCCAAGGGAAGTTCCAGCTCTCCCTGGCAGACAACTTCCTTTCAAAACCAAGACAGCTGCTTTAAGAGCCCCCGCTCTTGTTGGGTCCTGCTATAACTGCCCTTAAAATTCCAAAACCACTCCCGTTGATTCCAGTACGAAGCCCTGGGGGTGTTTGGGGGTCCTGGGAGGGTTTGGGTGTCCCAGAAGGGTTTGGGGGTGCCAAGAGGGGTTTGTAGGTCCCAGGAGGGTTCAGGGGTACCTGGTGATGCTGATGATGGTGATGTGAACCCCGTGCTGAGTGTAAACATGCATGAGGGGTTCCTGGAAAGAGTTTTGCAGATCCCGGGGGTTTTGGGGGTTGTGGTGCATTTTTGGAGGTTTCCAAGGGTTTTACAGGTAGGGATTAGGTGATCCCAGGGGGATCCCAGGGTTGTTTTTTGGGTACCTGCTGGTGACAGACATGAGGACTCCGTGCCAGGTATGAACCTTCTCAAGGGGGTCTGACTGGGGTGTTGAGAGGTCCTGTGAGAATTTTGATGTCCTGAGAGGTTTGGCGGGGGGGGGGGGAGTCTGTATGGCTTTTTGCATTCTTGAGGAGTTTTTTGAGGGTCCCAGGATGTTTTTGGGATCCTGGGGAGGTTGGACTGTCCCGGGAGGGGTTTGGGGGTTCCCAGGAGGTTTTGGGGGTACCTGGGCCACGCCGGTGACAGAACTGGGGACCCCGTTCCAGGTCTGACCCTTCTCACTGTGCACGGGCAGTGTCAGTGTGTTCAGGGAGATCCTGGGGGCCTGAGGGGTCACCCGAAATCCCAGGGGATCCCAAATGCTCAGGGACCCCCTGAACTCCCCTTACTGCTGGATCTGCTGCAGGCAGGGGGCACCAGCACTCGGCCCCACCCCCACCATCACAGGGGGGCAGAATTGGGGGAGGGGCACGGACAGGTCAGGGGAACCCCCAACGTCCTGGGGGAGGTGACACGGGGGGACTCCCAACAATCCCTGTGGGTGTGAGGGGGTACCCAGGAGGAATTTAGGGGGGCTGGGTGGGTCATGGGGAGCCCTCAGGATTCTTGTGGGGGGTGGGGAGGGCAAAGCACAGGGCAACCCCCAGGATGGGTTTGGGGGGGATCTGGATTGGAGCTTCCATTGCAGTGGGATGGGGGTGAGATCTCCCCATGGAATCCCCGGGGAATGGGATGGCAGTGAGATCCAGCTACAGAATTCCCATGGGAATTGGGGATTTGGAAATGTGGTATTTGGGAGGGCAAAATTTGGGAACATGGGAATTCCCATGGGACCTCCATAGATGGACCCTCTTGCTGTCCCATTCCCATGGGAATTCCCATGTTCCCAAATTTTGCCCTCCCAAATACCACATTTCCAAATCCCCAATTCCCATGGGAATTCTACCCTCCCCACCTTTACTCTCCAGTGCCTCCCACCCATATCTGACATATTTCTGGAGACATTCCAGGCAGGTGTGCCCCAGGGGATTTGTTCATTCCTCAGCCGCGATCTCATCCTGTTCCCAGCACCTCTTGGTGACCTGGGCAGCGCCGTCGGCCACCAGGAATGCCCCAGATCCCAGTTGGAAGGAGAGGAATTCTCGCTCGTTGAAGTTAAACTGATCAAGTCCGCGGACGCTCCCGTGGGACAGGAGGTCACAGCCAGAAACCTCCTGCAGGTGTAGAGACCTGGGGAGGGATTGGACCCACCGAGACCCTCGGAATTGTGTCCCAACCCCACAGAGCCCCATTCCAGCCCCACGGAGCCCCAGAGTCTGATGGAGACCCACAGAGCCTCATCCCAGCCCCTTAGATCCGCATGGATGCACATCCCAGCGCCCCAGATCCCGGCCCAGCCCCACGCATCCCCACTGCAGTCCCACAGGTGCCATGGCAGCCCCACAGATCCCCCAGCCCCGGCTCCCCGCCCTGAGCCCCGCTCTGGCTGTGCCGCTCCTGCAGCATCTGCAGCTCCCTGCTGGCCCCGTGCCGGTGCCGCTCCTTGTGCCGGCTCCGGCCATCCCAATATCCCGGCTCGGCTCCGGCCGCCATCCCCGGTGGCTGCGGCTCCGCCCGGCCCCGCTGGCTGTGGCGGTGCTGGAAGGGGATCCCATCCAGGGACCCCATGGACAGGAACCTGGGGAACCCCGGGCTGGGCTCCGACAGCGCCACGGGCAGGGACCGCAGGGAGAGGAGAACTGGAGGGACACAGAGATTTGGGGTCTGGGGGGTCACGGGTGAAGGAAAGGGGCAACAGGGAGAGCTGGGAGAGCAGGGAAGGGGGTTTGGGGGTTCCAGGATTAAGAGAAGGGGATGGTAGGGGTGGGTAGATGTGAGATAGGTGGGCTTAAAAGGGTCCATTTAGCCAGGAAAGGGAGCTCCAAGGTTCCCCAGTGTCCCCATTCCCATCCAAAGGTGTGAAAACCCAGGATGGCTGGGAATAGGGGTCTCAAGTGTCCTCAGTGATATGGGAAGGAGGGGCTGGGAGCTTGGAAAGGCAGGAGTAAGAGACCATGGCTCCCAGGGCCAAAGAAAATGGTGGGCCTGGGTGAGGTGGGGTGGCCAGGAAAAGGGTTTGAGGATCCCTGTGCCAGCAGTGGCTGCTCCCAGTATCAGCCCAGTTTCCCCCTGGTGTGGTTCCAGTTTCCTCGGCACTGCCATTATGAGCCCAGTCACTGCCAGTCCTTCCCCATTATGATGCAGTTTGCCCCTAGCATGGTCCAGGTTGCTCCCACTTTCATCCACTTGCTCCCTGTTGCCCCTTTTATGGTCCCAGTCACTCCCAGTATGATGCCAGTCTCTTCCAGCACGGTCCCAGTCATGCCCAGTTGCCCACAGTGTAGACCAGTCACTCCAACCTGCTCACAGCAGTTCCCAGCATGGTCCCACTTCTCCCCAGTATGCCAGTTTGAAAACAAAACCAACAGCAGATCCCCAGTAAGAACTGTTCCATGACTCATTTCTCATAACTCTGGGGGGATATCTTGTGGTAATGGGCCAGCTGTTTAAACCAGGTGGGGCAGTGTTCTTTATCTCTTCCACCACCCGCACTCCCTCCAAAGAGATATCTTCTGTTAATGGGCCATTGAGTCTCACTGCATCACTGATCAAATTCCATCATCCCATTGTGAGATGCTCCACCCAGGGGGAGGAGCCAAGCATTCCTACCTGGATATAATCTGAGATTTAACACACTAGAAGCAGCCTGTTTCCACTGGATTCCCAGAGGAACACCAGACCCATCTACACCACCACTGGACCTTCAGAGGAAAACTACACCCTTCTACAGGATCATTGCTTCAACAAAACCACATCTGTCACTCCAGGAGGACTGCAGCCACGATTTGATTGCACTGCTACCAACACCCTGCCTAACTGGGTATCAGGTATTCTGACTGTGTCAGCTTATTTTTTTTACTACTGCATTTTTATTTTGCTTTTCCTACTAAAGCACTGTTATTCCTATTCCCATATCTTTGCTTGAGAGCCCATTCATTTCAAAATTATAATTCAGAGGGAGGGGGTTTATATTTTCCATTTCAAGGGAGGCTCCTGCCTTCCTTAGCAGACACCTGTCTTTCAAAAGAAAGCTCGGCCCAGATATCTTGGGGGGTCCCTGGGCTTGGTTTCTTAGGAGGGATGTTTGAAGAATGAAGAACTTCAAAGATCTGTGGAAAATGCCCCTTGGGGGGACATTGAGGGTCCTGGTGGTGGCTGACGGTAGAGGCAGCCTGGAGGAGCAGGGGGGACTCCCTTTACACCCTGCACTCCACAGCCGAGAATAAGGGGAGAAGGGACCCCAGAGACCCCAAAATCCTCTTGCATCCCTAAATAGGGGAGATGGATAAGGGGGGAACTTTTCTGATTGCTGGTACTCCCAGCAGCCTGGGGAGGGCTGGGACTGAGTAGATGGGGGACCCTCAATACGAGCATGACCCCCAGCAGCTGGGAAAGGGGTGAAACCCTGAACACCAAAAGGGAGAGACCAGGGATGGGGAATTCCTTGGAGGCATTTTCAGGGCAGAATATTGGTGTTTAGGAGGTTTTTATGGACCCCAGATTCCAGGTGACTTTTAGAGATGGACTCGGTCAGGCAGACCTTCAAACTCAATGTGCTCATCTGTTGTTTTTCCCCAAACCAGGATTTCCCATTCCCAAACCTTGGCCAGATGGAGGTGGAAGCTGTGAGGAAGAGGAAGATGCCCTGGGACAGCCAGGCAGGTGAGGAGGAAGTCACTGCCCCTTTTCCCCATCTCTCCTGCTTCATCTCCCAGCCCAGCATGGCCCTCAGCTGCAGGACAACCCCGCTGCTGACGCCGTCCTGCCAGGGATTCCCTGAGGGGATCTCCTTCCCCTTCCCTCTTGCACAGAGGAAATTCCATCTCCTCTTTGTTCTTTCTCCCCCAGACAAGGAAATGAGGATGGAGACCAGGGAGGAAAAATCCACTCGGAATAACCTCATGGAAGAGGCTGTTTTGAGTGGCTCCCTGGCACAGGAATCCAAAGGGGAGGAAAAGCCCCAGAGATCCCACAGGAGGAGGGGCTCCAAATCCATCCCAGGGTGCTCTGAGGAGGAAAGACCCACCCTGTGCCAGGAACATGGCCGGAGATCGCGGCAGAGCTCAGACCTTTTGGCCCATAAGCATCATCATGACAGGGAGCAGTCCTATGAGTGCTTGGAGTGTGGGAAGAGCTTTAGCAACAACTCCAACCTGATCCGCCACAAGAACATCCATGTTGAGGAAAGGCCGTACAAATGTGGGGAATGCAAGAAGGGCTTCAACCAGGGATCCCAACTTATTATCCACCAAATGATCCACACTGGAGAGAGGCCCTATGGATGTCCCCAGTGTGGGAAGAGGTTTCAGACCAGTTCAGAGCTCCTCCTTCACAAGAGCATTCACAGAGAGGAGAGGCCCTTCTGCTGCCCTGACTGCGGGAAGTGCTTCAGGCAGAACTCCCACCTCATCACCCACCGGTGCATCCACACTGGGGAGAGGCCCTACGAGTGTCCCCAGTGTGGGAAGAGCTTCACCCAGAGCTCTAACTTGACCCGACACCAACGGAGTCACCAGTAAGGGAACCCCTGCGAGTGCCCCGACTTTGGGAAGAGCTTCATGTGCATCTCCAACCTCATCCCCCATCAGAAGATGCACACTGAGAAGAGCCCTACTGACCCACAGTTCCCTGTCATTCATTCTGGGAGGACACCTGTCCCTTTCCCTGCCCCTGGCAATGACGTGAGATGGGATTTAAATACGTGAGGGTCTGGCCATGGCCACATCATTGTATTTGATCCCATCTCAGGTCATTACCAGGGCTAGGAAAGGGACTCTATCTCTCCCCCAAGGTGAAGGGTGCCCTTTTCCAGGCAGGATGGGATGAGCCAGTTGATGTTTTTGTAGTTTTCCCTTTATATTGTTAGTTTTATCTTGTTAGTTATGAATATTGTTTCTGTTCCTGTTTTTTCCTTATCTTGTGTCTGTTCCCAGTAAATTATTCTTATCACAGCCTGGTATCTTTGCCTTTTCAGTGGGAGGCTGGAGGGCAGCGAGCAATGGTACGGTTTTAGTGGGAGCACAAAATTGGGGAATCCCATTCCCAAACCCTGGCCCTTGGAAACCGAGCATCCCAGCTGGTGCCAGCCCTGGCTGCCCTGGAACAGCCTTGGGAGCGGGTCCCTGGCTGGGGCTGTGGGAACCTCTTCCCTCTGGTGCCCAGGGACAGGACTGGAGGGAAGGGCTGGAGCTGAGTCGGGGCTGGTTTGGGTTGGATCTGAGGAAAAGGTTTCTCCCCCAGAGGCTGCTGGGGCACTGACCAGGCTCCCAGGGAAGGGTCCCAGCTCCAGGGCTCTGGGAGCTCCAGCAGCGTTTGGACAGCGCTGCCAGGCCCAGGCTGGCATTGTTGGGGTGTCCTGTGCAGGGCCAGGAGTTGGACTCGAGGATCCTGGAGACCTCCCAGGGCTTTCTGGGGATGCTAAAGAGCCCTGTGCTCAGAGGCAGTCACAGCCATTCCATGGGGACATCCCAGGGCACCTTGGGCTGCAAAGGCACCCATCTGTCACAGGCACTCACGGGGGCTCCACGGTGGCATCCCAGGAGTCCCTAGGCTGCCAAAGAGCCGGGATGTCCCAGGCACTCCCAGGGGTTCCTGTCATGGGCAGAGTGGGAGCTTCTGGCAAAAGCTTTATTTCTTCGTTGGAGAAATTCCGGTGGAGTCATGAGGTCGAGAAATGACACCCAACTGCCACCATGGATCCTCAAAACCCTCCAGGACACCCAGACTTTTAAAATTTCATTTAACAGAGGAGACTGTGAGTGGCTGGATCCAATGCTAAAGCCAGATTTTGCACCTGACAGCATCGAGTGTCATTGCAATTGTACCTCGAACAGCTCTGGCACGGCTTTGTCCTCATGGTTGCCATGGCAGCCCAGGACAGCAACAGCTCTGCCTGCAAGTGGCCACGGAACCTGGCTGCACAAATGCCTCCTTGGGCTGCTTTCTAAGGAACCTTGAACTGATCAGGGTTTCTGTGGCTCACAAACCCAGCAGTGGGCTCAGTGCAGTGTCCATGGCCACAGCCCCTTGCAATGGCCCAGGGCAGCTTGGCATGATGATCCACCCTCACTCCTGGCCCAGGCCAGGCCTGCAGTGCCCTTCCCCACAACCTGGCTGCACAGAAGCACTTCCAGGGCTCTCTGCATTTCCCTTGCCCTCACTCTTGCCTCACTCACACACCTCCCAAGAACCCAGCTGGAGCTTTGAGCTGCAAGGAGTTCAAAGCTTGTCTGTCCTTCAGCAGTTGGTCTAATTCTGCCTTCAGCCAACTCGGGATTTGTGTTTATTGCAGAACTTCCTGTGTGTCTCAAACATTCCTTGCATGGTTCTGCCTTGGGGAAGGGGAACCTCCCTGGTGGCACCTTTGGCTTGGCACACACTTGAAGAGATTGTCTGAAACTTAAGAGGTTTAGATTGCTAAAAAAGGAAGAAAGCTCATGTTTTGGCTGAGTGCAGCCAGTTCTCCAAGCAAAGCCAGGCCCAGGTGAGTGAGGACAGACAGGATGGGGTTGGGGGATGTGAAGCAAGGTTGTCCACACTGGGTGAAACATCAAGGCACAGCTTCTCTGACAAGCCAAACCTCCTTAGGAGAGTCCCTGGGTCAAAATACATCACTGAATACTGCAAAAACCTCTTCTCTAAAAAGAAAAATACAACCCTGAAAACAGTAATGTGGATTTCCTAGAAGCTCTTTGAAATATTTCTCCATAACGTGAGAAAAAAAGACTTCCTAATGAACTGCAGCAGGCCAGAGGGAAATGAAGGCACAGCCATGGTTTGACAGGACTTTTTTGATCCAACTGAGCCCCGTGGTGCATTTGGTGCTGAGTCATGGAAGCTCAGGGCCTGAGAGTAGATTGCACAAACCTTTCCAGGAGTCAAAGTCAGAGGAAACCCTCAAATTGTCTAAAGGTATTCATGGGTCCAACTGACCAATGCCTAACACAGGCTCCTCATGGAGTCCTTGGAGGAGAGAATTGGAGGCAAGGTCTGCAAAAAAACCTCTCAGAGATTCACTGGCAAAAAGAAGTACTTCAATTACCCCTGAGTACCTTGAAGCATGAATGAGCCCTACTGGCTAAAAATCTCAAGGGATTCATTAAAGGAGATTATTAGAGGCCATGATTGCACAAACCTCAGTCAGTGTCAAAACCCTCTTTTTTTTACAAACTTTATGTACCCTGAAGTAATAATGAGCCCCACTGAGTGTTGTTACTGAAAAAGCCTCTCAAGGGACTAATTAAAGCAGAGAATTGGAGGCCAGGATTGCACAAACCTCTCAGAGACTCCAAGGCAAAAGCCAAACCCAAAGGCCTTGGAAAAACCTGCAGTCCCTGGCAGCATGAAGGAGCCCCCCAGGGCCATTGCTGACCAAGGCTCCTTCCCCAGGGACTCCTTCCAGCACATCCTGGAGGCCACTGGCATGGGAGGGGGATGCTGAGGGCAGGACAAGGGGCTGACAGTGCCCAGCCTTGCTGGGGCTGTGCCAGGAGGCCCCAGGGCCTCAGGACAAGGTGTCTCCTCAGTGTCCTTGGTGGCACAGAGGCTGCTGTGGCCCAGGGCACCAAGACTTGGCTTCTCTTTGTCCCCACCTGTCATCACTGCCTGCAGTTCTCTGCTCTGCCTGGGGCCTGGGGACACTTTCTGTGTCGTGTCCCTCAGTGGGACCCATTAAAACTTCCAGAAACTTTGGATTTTGAATATCACTTTGAGTTGTGGAGAAGTTTTTGATCACACCCTGAGGGACTGAGTCTGATGTAAACAGAACCAAAGCCCTGAGAGGGTCATTAAAGTCCTTGTGCTGTGTCTGTGCTGATGAGCTGAGACACCTGGCACAGCGGCAGCTCCTGGCCACAAGAAGAGCTTAAAAACACATTTCTCTGGATGAGCAGCTCTTTTGCCAGCCCAGCAGTGCTGGGGCACTGCCTGCAGCCACCCCGGGCACAGCACACAGGCACAGAGAGCTTCAATCACTCAGGGCTGGGAAGGTGCTGTGAAGGGACTGGGGGAGAATCACTGCCAGCCCTTGGCACAGGAACCTCTGGCTGCAGGACAATGCAGCTGCAGCTCCTGCAGTGATCTCCTCAAGCTGCAACATCCCAATGCCTACAGACTGTGTGAGTACATTCTCTGATGATCTCTTGTGTAGAGCAGCCAGGGGTGCCCAGGGCTGTGGTGCAGAGCAGGGTCCTGCAGCCCAGAGCACTGTGCTGGCCAGGGACTCTGCTGCCTGCCAGGGACAGCTCTCAGCCGGCCCGGGGAGCTGCTGCCAGCGCTGGGGGAAAAGATCTGGGTGGAAGGAGACAGCTGGTAAGGCATGGAAGTGTTCTCCTTGTGTGGTGAGGGTGCTGCACTGTTCAGGACTGCTCCCAGCATGAGATTTAACTGCAGAACATTTCCAAGAAGATTATACAGGGAGCACAGCAAGGCAGCAGCTGCATAAAAGGTAGAATCCTTCTTTTATAATCTACTGCTCTGTGTTGACTTGATGAGAAATTGCACATAGATATTCAGCTCTCATTTCAGGTTGAAAAAAATTTACAACTTTCTCTCAGATCTTAATAAACTATTATGTTACAGAAATCAGCACAGGGTCCCTTGCAGGCAGCACCAGTGTGGCTTTTCCATCTTCCTCAGGGTTGCTCTGACATTGCCATCAGAGCCTGCAGAGCCAGAGCTGGCCCTAGGCAGTGCCTGAGCTGGGAAGGGTCTGCAGGGCAGAGCTGAGCCCCCAGGGCTGGGCTGGGCTCTGGCAGCGCTGGCAGGGCCCAGCCCTGGGCACAGGGAAGCAGCTGCAGGCAGGGACAGCTGCAGGCAGCAGAGCCCTGGGCAGGCAGTGGGGGGAAAGTGCCACCAAGCTGTGCTGGGATATTGAAAATGCTCTCCAAACTGAACTATTCCATGATTACTTTTTTACAGATTGCCATGCCAGGACACTTCAAATGTCCAACTGCAACTCCATCAGCCACTTCCTCCTGCTGCCATTGGCAGACACGCGGCAGCTGCAGCTCCTGCACTTCTGCCTCTTCCTGGGCATCTCCCTGGCTGCCCTCCTGGGCAACGGCCTCATCATCAGTGCCGTAGCCTGCGGCCACCTCCTGCACAGCCCCATGTTCTTCTTCCTGCTCAACCTGGCCCTCACCGACCTGGGCTGCATCTGCACCACTGTCCCCAAAGCCATGCACAATTACCTCTGGGACACCAGCACCATCTCCTACTCAGGGTGTGCTACTCAGCTCTTTTTATTTCTGGTCTTCATCTCAGCAGAGGTTTCCCTGCTGACTGTGATGTGCTACGACCGCTACGTGTCCATCTGCAAACCCCTGCACTACGGGACCCTCCTGGGCAGCAGAGCTTGTGCCCACATGGCAGCAGCTGCCTGGGCCACTGCCTTTCTCATTGCTCTCATGCACACAGCAAATACATTTTCCCTGCCCCTGTGCCATGGCAATGCCCTGGGACAGTTCTTCTGTGAGGTACCCCAGATCCTCAAGCTCTCCTGCTCACACTCCTACCTCAGGAAAGTTGGACTCATTGTGTTTTCCATCTCATTAGCATTTGGTTGTTTTGTGTTCATTGTTTTCTCCTATGTGCAGATCTTCAGGGCTGTGCTGAGGATCCCCTCTGAGCAGGGACAGCACAAAGCCTTTTCTACCTGCCTCCCTCACCTGGCTGTGGTCTCCCTGTTCGTCAGCAGTGTCATGGTTGCCTACCTGAAGCCCCCTTCAAATTCCTCCCCATCCCTGGTTCTGCTGGTGTCAGTTCTGTACTCAGTGGTGACTCCAACCCTGAACCCCCTCATCTACAGCCTTAAGAACCAGGAGCTCAAGGCTACAGTGTGGAGACTGATGACTGGATGGTTTCAGGAAAATTAGAGTACTGACCAATTTCTGCAAATCACTTGTAATAAAAGTCATCTTTGATACTTTTTGATTTGGTTTTGGGTATTTTCCAGTGTTTTATATTTCTAGTTTTGTCCACAAAGAAATTTTGGTTTTTGTGCTATTGCTCATTTTGTTTCTCCACCTTCACTGTGGCCACAGACTGTGTCAGTGAGGGTCTGCGCTCTTGGAAGTATTAAAACAACTAAACAATCTCCCAGGCAAGTTTTCTACAGAGATCCCCCTTTGGTTCCCTTCTCTGCAGCTGCAGCAGCAATGTCTGTGTGCAGAGCTGGGGGCAGATCAGTGCTGGCACAGCAGCTGTGCCCAGCAGCAGCAGCAGCAGCAGCCCTTGGTGTTGCCAGTGCTGCTGCCGTGGCCCTGCCCCGCTGTCCTGCTGGCCCTGGTGTTGCTGTAGGGCCTGAGTGCTCTCGGGGCCGGGCACAGTGCTGGGGGTGGCAGTGCCGGGGCTGCAGCAGGGACAGGCCATGGGCACTGCTGGGGCAGCGCTGACGCCTCAGGCCAGGGCCTGGGGGCTGCAGGCTCCTTGCCCAGGCTCTCTCCAGAACACTTTGCCCAGGCCAATGCTGAGCACAGAAAAGCCCCGGGAGCAGCCCCAGGCTGGCCGTGGGCAGGCTGGGGGCAAACAGCATGGCTGGGGCTCTGCAAGGTGCCTGGGGGAAACTGGGACCCTACTGGGATCACAATGGGAGAGCCTGGGCCCATACTGTGGGTGACTGGGATCATACTGGATCATACTGGCAGCAACTGGGGCTGCACTGTGGGTTACTGGGAGTGGCTGTGAGCAACTGGAATCAGGCTGGAAGTAACTGAGGACAACTGGGAGTGATTGGGAACATGCTGGGAGCAAGTGGGATACACTGGGAGAGACTGAAACCACAGTGGAGGTAAATGGGAGCAGCTGTGCCCATGCTGGGGTCATACTGGGGTCATACTGGGATCGTACTGGAACCAGACTGGGAATTACTGGAAAGGGGCTGGCTTTGGCTGGAACCAGGCTGGAGGTGATTGGGAGCAACTGGGCCCAAACTGGGAGTGACAGGCATTCACTCAGGGCATGACTGGAATAATACTGGGAGTATCTGGAAGTAACTGGGGTCATACTGGGAGTGACTGGAACCAAACTGGGAGTGACTGGGTCCTACTGGGTTCATCCTGGGAGCCACTGGGTTTACAATGGGGTTCAACAGATCCTGACTGGGGGTTACTGGGAGCTACTGTTGGGAGGAAAATGTGGACACACTGGGAGTAACTGGGGTCTGCTTGGAGGGACTGGAACCATGCTGAGGGGACTGAGACCACAACTGGGACAACTAGGATCATACTGGAATTATTTTGGGACCACAATTTGGGCAACTGCCAGAAATTGGGATCATGCTGGAGTTGACTGGGAGTAACGTGGAAAGACTGGGATCATTCTCAGGTAACCAGAACCTTACTGAGGAAACTGGGATACACTGGAAGTGCCTGTAACTATACTGGGGACAATGGAACCACACTGGGAGGAACTGGGAACAACTGGAACTATCCTGGCAGCAGCTGGGATAACACTGAGGGTGACTGGACTCCTACTGGGATTGACTGGGAGTGGCTGTGAGCAATTGGAATCACACTGAAAGCAACTGGGAGGAACTGGGAATGACTGGGTACATGTTGGGAGTGACTGGGGTATACTGTGAGAGACTGGGAGCCATGAGGATCATACTGGAGGGTACTGCGGTTATACTGGTATTTACAGGGAGAAACTGGGATCACACTGGAGGCCACTGGCATCTTCAGGGATTACAGTGAGTGTTAATGGACCTTGACTGGGGGTTACTGGGAGCTCCCAGGCCCATGCTGAGAGCCTACTGGGGATGCCCTGGGAACAACTAGGAATGACAGGATGCATGCTGATGACAACTGGGATGTCCTGGCAGTGATTGGGATAAAACTGGGGGCAACTGAACCATGCTGGGGTAACTGGGAGTGCCTGGAAACGACTCTGAGAATGTTCAGGGCAACTGGGATATACTGGGAGTGCCTGAGACCATGCAGGTGGTTACTGGGACCACACTGGGATCAACTGGGAATGTGCTGGGGGAAACTGAAACCCTGCTGAGGGCATCTGGGCACAAGTGTGAGTGACTGGGGCCGTGCTGGGAGAGACTGGCATCATACTGGACTCATTCTGGGATCGTACTGGGAGTTACTGAGGCTGTGCTAGGGGCAGCTTGGAACACACTGGACAAAAGTGAGAGAAACTGGGAGCAACTGGGACCATGCTAGGGGCAAACTGCATCATAATGGGGAATGACTGGCAGTGACTGGGCTCCTACTGGGAATGGCAAATAAATAAATAAATCCTGCTTTATGGTTGTTATGCTGTGTGAATGTGTCCTGACTGTGAGACCTGATCCATATAAATTTCTTCTAACCCTCAGCTAAAATCTTAACTCTTTAAAATCATGATTCAGATCCCCCCAAATGTTGGGGTGTCCCCTGAATGTCGGGGTGTCCCCCACAGTCCCCCCCCGCCAAGGGTCATCTGAATCCACATCAACAGGGAGGATGCAACGGTGGCCGTCATCTTCTCCTGACCTGTCAGGGTGAGTGGGGACCCCTGAGAAGCCCCAAAATCACCTTAGTACCCCAAAAAAACCACCTGGATACCCCCCAAATCTCCTGGATCCCACCCAAATCACCCTGGTACCCCCAAAAATCTCCTTGATCTCTGCCAAATCACCTGGGAACCCCAAAATCATCTGGGTACCCCCCAAAAATCACCTGGATACACCTGGGTACTTCCCCAATTCACCTAGGTATACCTCAAAAAATCATCCGGAAACCACCCGGAAGTCACCTGGAAAAACCTGGGAATTCCAAAAATCACCTGAGTACCCCATAAATTGCCTGGGTACCCTCAAAAATCACTTGAGAACCCCAAAAATAGTCTGGATACCCCCCAAAATCACCTGGATGGCCCCAAAAAGTATCTGGGTACCCCTCAGATCATCTGGATCTCCCCCGAAATATGCCTGGGTTCCCCATAAACCACCTGGTACCCCCAAGAATCAGCTGGATACTTCCAAAATCACCTGGATATCCCAAAAATCATCTGGGTATCCTCAAAAATCACCTGAGTACTCCTAAAAATCACCTGGATACACCTGGGTACCCAGCAAAATCTCCTGGATCACCCTCCCAGATTACCTGGGTAGCCCCCAAAATCACCTGGATACACCTGGGTACCCCCAAAAATTCTTGGGCCCCTGCCCAAACTGGTGCTCGTGAATCCCCACTGCTTTGGCTGGGTAGACGCCGTGTCCCATTTATCCCATTGACTTGAATGGGTAGACCTGGTGTCCTGTTTACCCCCATTTCCATACAGTAACCTTTCCCAGTGCTCCCAGTAATGCCATGGAGCTCCCAGTAACCCCAGAGCTCCCTCTTTTGAGGGGTTCCCAGGTAATTTTTTGGGGTATTCAGGTGATTTGGGGGAGTGTCCAGGTGTATCCAGGCGATTTTGGGAGTACCCAGGTGATTTTTTGGGGTTTCCAGGGTTATCCAGGTGGTTTTGGAGAATACCAGGGTGATTTTGGGGGGGATCCAGGTGATTTTTGGCCATTCCCAGGGATCCCCACTAACCCTGATGGGCTGGAATGAGATCACGGCCACTGTCACGTCCTCCCAGTCAACGTGGACACAGATGACCCTCAGAGGCAGGGGGACTGTGGGGGGACACCCCAAAATTCAGAGGCACCCTAAAACTCCAGGGGAAGGCCCCAGGGATGGGAGGGAGCCCTGAGTTACCTCAGGAGAGGATGCAGTGCAGGTACACTCAGGTGCTTTGGTCTGTGGAGTCAGTGAAGACGGCGTTCTACACCAGCTCCAGCTCTGGGGAGGAGCAAAGGGGGCACCCCAAAATCTCCAGGGGGCAGCAAGGGGACACCCCGAGATCTGAATGGGAGCATCCAGGTGTACCCATCTAAACCAATGGGGATTTTTAGGGACACCAGATCTACTCATTGAAATCAATGGGGATTTTTAGAGTCAACAGGTCTACCTTTTGATCCAAAGAGGATTTAGGGATAACAAATCTACCCATTGAAACCAATGATGTTTAAGGACAACGGGTTTAGGGATTTAGGGACATGGGGCCTACCCAACAAAATCAAGAGGGATTTTTTGGAAACCATGGCTATTAAGGGCAATGGGGATTTGGGGTAACCAGGTCTACCCATTCAAGGCAATGGAGATTTAGGGACATCAGATTTACCTTATTTAAGTCAAAGGGAATTTTGGGACACCTGGTCTACCCACTAATGTGGGGAATTTAGAAAATTGGGTCCAGCCGTTAATGGCAATTTAGAGACATCAGGTCTACCATTAGGGACAATGGAGATTTAGGGACACCAGGTATATCCATTAAAAACAATCGGGATTTTAGGAACATCAGGTGTACCCATTAGGGACAAAGGGGATTTGGGGTCATCAGGTCTACCTACTGAAACCAATGGGCTCAGTGGGACACCGGGTCTACCCCTTAATGGGGGAAATTTAGGAAATCAGGTTTTGCTATTGATGTGAATGGGAAATTTGGGACATCAGGTCTATTCCCATTATAGTCAATTGGGAGGATTTAGGACACCAGGTCTACCCATTGAAACGAATGGGGATTTCAGGAAAACAGCTCTACCCATCAATGGAAATGGTGGTCTGGGGACACCAGGTCTATCCATTAATGACTGTCAGGACATCAGGTCTATCACTGAAGTCAGTTGGGGATTTAGGGACAGCAGGTCTACTCATTAATGTCAATGGAGATTTTTGGGACAGCATATCTACCTATCCAATCCAACGAAGTTGAACTTCAAGCATGGGGCTGGAGAAATTTTGGGTTAGGATTCCACCAAAAGTCTGGGAATTCTTCTGGGGGAATCTCTCACCTTCCTTCAGCCCTTTGGGGGGCAGCATCCCAGCCTTGCCCTTCCTGCAGTTCCTGGTGGGCGCCAGGAGCCACAGCCGGTGGTGCCAGACCGAGAAGTTGGAGAAGTCTCAGCTCAGCAGGGCCCTCGCAAAGGCCAGCTCGGCCTCAGGGTCCTGCCAGGCTACCAGTGCCTGCCAGTGGTCCCAGGCATGGACTGGGAGGGCACCAGTACAAACCAGTAAGCCCCGGGAGCTGCCCCTGAGCCCCTGTGGCCTGAGGTGGCAGCTCCCAGTATAAACCGGTAAGTGTTAACGCACCCAAACTCGATCCCAGTATGGGATTTAGGGGCACCAGGTCTACCTTTTTGAAGTCAATGGGGATTTGGGGACATCAGGTCTACCCATGAAAGGTGGGTCTAAGGGCTCCCAGTATGGTCTTAGGGCCCCCACGTTTACTAGGTTTATACTGGGAGGGCACCAATATAAACCAGTTTCTTGATTTTGAAAGACAGTTGTCTGCCAGAGAGAGCTAAAGCTTCCTTTGGAATGGAGAATGTGGCCCCCCTCTCTGCTAAATTATTATAATTTTGCAATTGGGAGCTTTCAGGCAAAGATATGGGAATAGGAGTAACAGTTCTTTAATAGGAATAAAACAACAACAAAGACAAAACCACCAAAATACGAATGCAACAGTACAAACACAAGCAAGCAAGCAAAGCAGAAATCTTGGAAGAAAAATCCTGACAGAGTCAGGGATACGACCTGACACTGTTGGTAAGGGTGTTGGAAGCAGTCATGTCCTTGATGAGCCTTAATGGCCCACTAGCAGAAGATATCTCCCTGGAGGATGGACAGGAGGTGAAGGAGATAAGAAACACTGCCACACCTGGCTTTAACAGCTGGGCCATTATCAGAAGGCATCTGCCCCCTCCCCCCTGGAGTTACAAGAGATAAAGAAATATCTGCTTTTACAACAGATGAAATTGAATACAAACCTCTTGGCTACCCAGCCCAAGACACAGTCCCTTCAGTTGATGCCAGTTGCTCCCAATGTGTCCACATTTTCCTCCCAACATGGGCCCAGTAGCTCCCAGTAACCCCCAGTCAGGTTCCATTGCAGTCCCAGGGGCTCCCAGGATGATCCCAACAGGACCTGTAGTCCGTGCCAGTATGGTTCCAGTCACTCCCATTACAATCCCAGTTTTTACCAGTCACTCCTAGATACTCCTGGTATTATTCCAGTCATGCCCTCAGTGACTCCCTTTCAGTCCCAGTGTGGTTCCAGTCACAGCCTGAACCTTTCCAGTCACTCCCAGTCTGATTCCAGTATGATCCCAGTCACTCTCAAATACACTCAGTACTCTTCCAGTCACTCCTAGAATGAATCCAGTCAGTTCCAGTAGGATCCCAGTATGACCTTGGCATGGGCACAGCTGCTCCCATTATAATCCAGCATGGTTCCAGTTCCCCCCACTGTGGTTTCAGTCTCTCTCAGTGTATCCCAGTTGTTCTCAGTCACTCCAAGTTGCCCTGAGTTGCTTCCAGCCTGATCCCAGTTGCTCACAGTCACTCCCAGTCATCCTCAGAGCCGTTCCAGTTGCTGCCAGTATGGTCCCAGTGTCCCCCAGCATGGGCCCAGTCTTTCCCACTGTGATCCCAGTAGGAACCCAATTGTCCCCAGCATGGTTCCAGTTGCTCCTTGTTCCTCCCAGTGTGTTTCCAGTTGCCTCCAGGTGCCCCATGCTAAGTCCCAGTCACTCCACAGATGATCCCAGGGCCTCCCAGCATGTTCCCAGTCATGCCCAGTTGCCCACAGTGTAGACCAGTCACTCCAACCTGCTCACAGCAGTTCCCAGCATGGTCCCACTTCTCCCCAGTGTGCCAGTTTGAAAACAAAACCAACAGGAGATCCCAAGTAAGAACTGTTCCATGACCCATTTCTCATAACTCTGGGGGGATATCTTCTGTTAATGGGCCAGCTGTTCAAACCAGGTGGGGCAGTGTTCTTTATCTCTTCCACAACTGTCTTGGGTTGGGTAGCCAAGAGATTTGTATTCAATTTCATCTGTTGTAAAAGCAGATATTTCTTTATCTCTTATAACTCCAGGGGGGAGGGGGGCAGATGCCTTCTGATAATGGCCCAGCTGTTAAAGCCAGGTGTGGCAGTGTTTCTTATTTCCTTCACCTCCTGTCCATCCTCCAGGGAGATATCTTCTGCTAATGGGCCATTAAGGCTCATCAAGGACATGACACATTACAGCATCCCATTGTAGATGCTCCACCCAGTGTGGGGGGGGCAACCATTCCTACCTGGATAAAAACTGAGACTCATGAACAGCAGGCATCTGTTTTTTTCCACCAGAGGAAAAAGACCTGACCCATCTCACCACCACTGGACTTTTCCTAGTCCATTATTTGTACCCCACAGAACCTCACCTAGGATTTATTTGGACTGCTTCCAACACCCTGACCAACAGGTCGTATCCCTGACTCTGTCAGGATTTTTTTCCAGGACTTCTGTTTGCTTACTTGCTTGTCCTTGTATTACTGCATTTTTATTTTGGTGTTTTTGTTGTTGTTGTTTTTAACTCATATTAAAGAATTGTTATTGCTATTCCCATATCTTTGCCTGAAGGCCCCAGATTGCAAAATTATAATAATTAGGAGGGGAGGGGGGTTACATTCTCCATTCCAAGGGAAGCTCCAGCTCTCCCTGGCAGACAACTGTCCTTCAAAACCAAGACGGTGCTTTAAGAGCCCCCGCTCTTGTTGGGTCCTGCTATAACTGCCCTTAAAAGAGCAACACCACTCCCATTGATTCCTGTACGGAGCCCTGGGGGCGTTTGGGGGTCCCAGGTGGGGTTTGGGGGTCCCAGGTGGAGTTCGGGAGTCCCAGAAGGCTTTGGGGGTCACAAGAGGGGTTTGTAGGTCCCAGAACAGTTCAGGGGTGCCTGGGCGATGCTGATGATGGTGATGTGGACCCCGTGCTGGGTGTAAACATGCATGAGGGGTTCCTGGGGAGGATTTTGCAGATCCCGGGGGTTTTTGGGGTCATGGTGCAATTTTGGAGGTTCCCAAGCGTTTTTCAGGGGTCATAAAGGTGGGGATTAGGTGATCCCAGGGGGATCCCAGGGCTGTTTTTGGGTACCTGCTGGTGACAGACATGAGGACCCCGTGCCAGGTATGAACCTTGTCAAGGGGGTCTGATGGGAGTGTTGGGAGGTCCTGTGGGAATTTTGATGTCCTGAGAGGGTTTGGGGGGGAGTCTGTATGGCTTTTTGCATTCTTGAGGAGTTTTTTGAGGGTCCCAGGATGTTTTTGTGATCATGAGGAGGTTGGAGTGCCCCAGGGGGGTTGGGGGATCCCAGGAGGTTTTGGGGGTACCTGGGTAATGCTGTTAAAAGAGCTGGAGACCCTGTGCCAGATCTGACCCTTCTCACTGTGCACAGGCAGTGTCAGCGTGTTCAGGGAGATCCTGGAGGCCTGAGGGGTCACATCAAATCATAGGAGACCCCAAATGCTCAGGAACCCCTTAATTTCCCTCACCACTGGATCTGCTGCAGGGAGGGGGGCACCAGCACTCGCCCCCACCCCACCATCACAAAAGGGCAGAAATGGGGGAGGGGCACGGACAGGTCAGGGGGGCTCCAAAAGTCCTGGGGGAGGGGACATGGGGGGACTCCCCGTGGGGGGATGAGGGGGTGCCCAGGAGGAATTTAGGGGGGCTGGGCGGGTCATGGGGAACCCCCAGGTGTCTTGTGGGGGATGAGGAGGGCAAAGAATAGGGTAACCCCCAGGAGGGGTTTGGGGAGGAAGAGGATTGGAGTTTCCATGGCAGTGGGATGGGGATGAGATTTGCCCATTGAATTCCATGGGAATGGGATGGCAGTGAGATCCATCTAGAGAATTCTCATGGGAATGGGACAGCAGTGGGATCCCTCTATGGAGGTCCCATGGGAATTCCCACATTCCCAAATTTTGTCCTCCCAAATCCTGTATTCCCAAATCCCAAATTCCCATGGAAATTCTACCCTTCCCACCTTTATGCTCCAGTGCCTCCCGCCCATATCTGACATATTTCCAGAGACATTCCAGGCAGGTGTGCCCCAGGGGATTTGTTCAATCCTCAGCCTCCAACTCATCCTGATCCCTGCGCCTCTTGGTGACCTGGGCACCCAGGAATGCACTGGATCCCAGCTGGAAGGAGAGGAATTTCCGTCTGTCAGAGCTGAGCCGATCGCATCTGCGGATGCTTCTGTAGGACAGGAGGTCACAGCCAGAAACCTCCTGCAGCGTGTGGAGACCTGGGGAGGGATTGGACCCACCGAGACCCCCAGAATTGTGTCCCAGCCCCACGGAGTCCCATTCCAGCCCTACGGAGCCCCAGAGTCTGATGGAGACCCACAGAGTCTCATCCCAGCCCCTTGGATCTGCATGGATGCACATCCCAGTGCCCCAGATCCCGGCCCAGCCCCACGGATCCCCACTGCAGTCCCACAAGTGCCATGGCAGCCCCACAGATCCCCCAGCCCCGGCTCCCCGCCCTGAGCCCCGCTCTGGCTGTGCCGCTCCTGCAGCATCTGCAGCTCCCTGCTGGCCCCGTGCTGGTGCCGCTCCTTGTGCCGGCTCCGGCCATCCCAATATCCCGGCTCGCCTCCGGCCACCATCCCCGGCGGCTGCGGCTCCGCCCGGCCCCGCTGGCTGTGGCGGCGCTGGAAGGGGATCCCATCCAGGGACCCCATGGACAGGAACTGGGGGAACCCCGGGCTGGGCTCCGACAGCGCCACGGGCAGGGACCGCAGGGAGAGGAGAACTGGGGGGACATGGAGATTTGGGGTCTGGGGGGTTACGGGTGAAGGAAAGGGGCAACAGGGAGAGCTGGGAGAGCAGGGAAGGGGGTTTGGGGGTTCCAAGGTTGAGAAAAGGGGAGGGTGGGGATGGGTAGATGTGGGATGGGTGGGGTTAAGTGGGTCCCTGTAGTCAGGAAAGGGAGCTCCAAGGGTTCCCGCTGTCTCCAATTCCTTTAAAAGGTGTGAAAACCCGGGATGACTGGGAATGGGGGTCCCAAGTGTTCTCAGTGATTAGGGAAAGAGGGGCTGGGTGCTGGGAAGGGCAGGAACATAGATCCAGGGGATAAATGGGCCAAGGAAAAGGGGGCTCTGGGGGCAGGGGAGGCGGGATGGCCGGGAAAGGGGTGCAGGGGTTGTTGGTGCTGGATAAGGGGTGCAGGTGGAACCCAGGCCCAGGAATGGGGGTTCAAGGGGATCATGGTTCTCGGGAATGGGAGTTTGGGGTGCTCCAGAATGGGCGATCAAAGAGTCCTGGTGCCAACATGGAGCCCCCGAGTCCCAGCAGCATCTTGGGGGGAGTCTGGCAGCAGCTCCAGGGGTGGGAGGGGCAGGATCCAGGAAAGAGACCGGGATGGACTGGGACTGGCTGGGATGGACTGGGACACTGGCATACACTGGAATACACTGGCATATGCCAGGATACGCTGGGATACACCAGGATACACTGGGATACACCAGGACTGGCACCCCCTGGGAGCACGATCAGAGCACACTGGGACCCAGCAGGACCAGAACTGGGGAATAGGGATCATAGTGGGAGCAACTGCGATTGACTGAGAGTGACTGGGATCATGCTGGTGGAAACTGGAGCTATACTGGGATAAGTGGATGTGACTGAGTATAACTGAGTATGCCAAGGGTAACGGGAATATACTGGCAGTGTTTGTGACCATACTGGGGGTGGCTGGGAACACACTGAGAGTGACTGGGAGTGACTGGGTCTACAGTGAGGACAACTAGGATTGACTGGGACCATGCTGGGGGAGACTGGGATCATAGTGGACTCCTACTGGGATCATACTTGGAATGACTGGGTCTATGCTGGGGGCAACTGAGAGTAACTGGGATCAGACTGGGAGGGACTGGGAGCTACTGAGACTATACTGGAGACAACTGGGATCCTGATGGCATCAGAATCGGATCATACTGGGAGTGATGGGATCTATGCAACTGGGATTACACTGGGAGGAACTGGGACCATGCTGGGGACAACTGAAATCATACTGGTAGCAACTGGTACCACATTGAGAGTGACTGGGATCATACTGGGAGCAACTTGAAGTGACTACGAGCAGGCTGAGGACAACTGGGACCTTGTTGGGGCAACTGGGATATACAGGGAGGGACTGGAATCATGCTGGAATTGACTGCGAGTGATTATGAGCAGGGAATCATGTTGGAAGCTACTGGGAGATACTAGGAGTGAGTGGAAACACACTGGGGGCAACTGGGATTTACTGGGAGAGACCAGGATGGACAGGGATCATATGGAAACCATAAGGGAAGTTACAGGAATAATACTAGGAGTATCTGGGAGTGACTGGGATCATACTGGCACTGACTGGAACCATGCAGGGTGACTGGGTGCAACTGGGACCGTGGTGGGGGCAAATGACACCATACTGAGAGTGACTGGGTTCATACTGGAATCATACTGGGAAGGACTGGGGCTATAGTGGGAGTGACTGGGATCATACTGGGGATAACTGGAACCATACTGGGAGTGCCTGGAACTATAGTAGGTCTCCGAAATCTCCAGTTTCTCGTAGAAACTGTGATACATCAAGTCACACAGACATGAAGTGGGGATATAAGTTTTAGTTTTAGGTGAGTAAAAATACGCCTTGAGTGCCTTTTTCAAATAAGAGACTGTATGGTTGATAGAAAAGCCCTAAAATCCAGTTTAATTTTCAGCAGCATTACCTTGTACAAAGTTAACTAAGTCCTAGACATAACACAAATACAACAGAGCATTGCTAACATTGCTAGACAGAATAGACAGGGTGTAGGCCTTGTGTAAGAAATGATGACCATTGTCGCCCAACTGTGTTAGACCAGGATAGGTCAAAAAGACAGCAATAGCATCGTGTTTGTGGCTGCCTGGATGATTTATGAATAGAGTGCATTGTATCAGGGGTGCTGCTGCTGCTTCTGCTTGGCACATGGGGACTCTATGCAGGAAGGCATTTTGCACGATGGCACGGCCTGTAACACTCGGAGCTTTGTGAGACTGATCTAGCCACTTCATAAACGACTTTTACAGCAAGCAGCAGCCTCTCTTGTTCCTCAGCTGGCCTGCTCAAACTTGACAGTTGTTGTTGGAACCCTGGGCACTGAGAATTTCAGACTTGCTTTGCTGACAGGCACTGGCACCCAAGAAAACACTGCATTTGACCTGAGGCCTTGGAGAAGGCTTCCAAAACTGGGATTATGGATGTGTAGTTTGAATAGAAGTGTACAATGTCACATAGAGGAAAACTTAGAGTTTAAGGGTTTAGAATATAGTAACATATATATATATATAGAAAGATGGAGGTTTTAGGGCATAGGCTTGGTCCTTCTTTTTCACCTTCCTGATGGGTTTGGCTGGTATTTTGTACTTGGGTAGAAAAATCCTCATGGTGGGCCAAAGGTGATTGGTTATTGGTTAAAAGTAAAAATAATTTAGGTGTCCTTTCTTAATTGGACAATTCATCCTTAAAATACCTTGTAGAGAAAGAGATAGGGGTCCATTTTTGATTTGTTAGCTGGAAGTGTTGTAGAACTGACTATTTGTGGGACTGTAATATAGATAAGAATTAATAAACATCTGAGTCCGAACACAAAACATTGTCTCGAGCATTTAATCCTGACTGGCAAACAGGAGATAGAACGCAACACAAGCTCCCTCTTGCCTTGAGCCAATGCCTGCCTGCAGCTTGGGCTGTCTTTGCCAGCTCTCTTTTTCCAAGTGTTGGACTCCCAGGCTTCTGCCCCAGCCCAGGGACATTGGTTATTTCCATCACCTGCTAGTTTTACACCATGAACCATTCTGGTTTTACCTAAGAGGTGAATCATTCAGATTGTGGTGCTTTCTTGTACACAATGTTAAGACCAAGAACATGCTGTTCTTACAGCTTGGACAGTGCCTATTCCTCTGCCATTTATTCCACAGTACATGACTAAAGAAAATCTAAGTGTACTAAGTTACTAAGTTTCTTAGTTTAAGCTACAGCTTAGTGCAAATATGTGTTAAAAGAGAATGAGTGCCATAATCCCCCTTTTTCTTTTTCGGTCACTAGTGGATACCTCCCTGAAGGATACAGAAAAACTCAAAAATGTTGTGCATACAATGAAGAAAAGGCAGCACAAAATTCCCTGTGGATGACGAGGTTAGAAAATCTCTTTGAATCCGTATCGCTGTTTCTCACCACATCTACTTAAACTGACAATAAATTAGGCTGATTTTCTCCACACTGAGGCAGTTCTGCAATGAAGCAGCAGCGTGCCATGATGCTAAATAAGAATCTGGCATTACCTATAATGTTCACTGCTACAAAGTGTATCAGTACAGAGCAAGCAGACTGGGTTATTACAGGTTTATTACATTATATTATATTATAGTATATTATATTTATATATAATTATATATAAATACTATTAAAATGTTTATTTTAGCTGAAGGAGTTTCAGGCATGTGAGTGCCTGATCTCTCTTTTCCTCTAAAGGCTCTGCCTCCCCAAGCCCTTCTTACCTGCTGTGCTTTGGCATGAGAGCCATTCAAGCCCGAAACACAAGAGCACTGGACTTCAAGTGCAAAGCCTCTCTCTCTTTGCCATGGGATTGCTTTTCCCCTGCAGCCTCCATGGGCAAGGGCTCTGTGGGAGCAGGGGCCATCACAGCCTGTGACCTGCACACAGAGCCAGGAAAAGGAACAGATCCTGCTGCATTCTGCTCCTGCTGATCCCTGCAGCAACTCCCTGCCAGTTCCTCCAGGGAACTTCACACCAAGGGCTTCCATCCTTGGAGTGGCTGTGAGAACTTGGTGCTTCCCAGTTCTCCAGCGACCTTCTGGATTCTGGAGCATCTCAGCACAAGTGTCCATGGCCCTTCCTGCATCCCCAGCCTGCAGCAGTCACAGTCACTGTTGCCTCCCCCTTACTGCAGCTCATTTGCCAAAGTGCTGCCAAAGGCAGCAGAGCTGGCTCAGGGTCCCTGTGGCATTTTGTCTTCTTTTTCTGTTAGAGCTGGGATTAAATGCTCGAGAAACAGATTTCATGTTTGGACTCAGATATTTATTAATTCTCATCTATGTTACAGTCTCACAAGCTGTGAGTTCTAGCTAACAAAGTAGAAAATGGCTCAGTCTCTTATCTCTTTCCAAGGTCTTTGAAGAACAAACTGTCCAATTATGAAATGAAACCTAAATTATTTTCCTTTTAACCCAATAACCAACCACCCATAGTCCACAATGTGGATTTTCTTAACCAATTACAAAATACCACCAAGACCCATGAAGAAGCAAGTGCAAAAGGACTTAGCCTAAACCCTAAATCCTCCATCTTGCTTTACATATATATTACTATATACTAAAACCTTAAATTCTAAGTTTTCCACCATGTGATATTACACACTTCTATTCAAACTACACACCCATACTCCCAGTTCTGTCATTCAATTTTGGAAGCCTTTTCCAAGGCCTCAGATCAAATGCAGTGTTTCCTTGGGGGTCAGTGCCTGTCAACACAGCAAGTCTGAAATTCTCAGGGCCCAGGGTTCCAAGAGATCCCTGTTGGCTTCTGGGCTCCAGGATGACCTTCAGAGGGATACTTGGAGCGCTTGCTAAAGAGCTGCCCGTGCCATGGGGGTGGATTTGTCCTCCCTGGGTGGCTCTGGTTGGAGTTGGACGCTCCGTGCAGTCCCGCACTTTTCTCAGCAGGCCTTTGCAGCGAGTTCTGAGCCAACGTGTGGCTCTGCTGCCATCCCAAATCTGCGCTTTCCTGGGCCAGCCTGAGTGCAAATGGGGCAGGTGCTGGGCATGGCTGGAGATTTTCATGGCCCAAATCCTCCAGCATTTCCATCTGCTCACTGCTCTGGGCAGCACCAATCACAAAACACCCAGTGCAGCTGACAATTGTAATTTCTTGCAGATTGCTACAGCTGCAATGCTGATCGACAAATACACAAGAATTGATTTCACATGAAAAATGTCATTTATTAAAAATTGCTACATCCATGCTGACAATACATAACTATGAAGATCTCAATTTAGGTTAAAAAAAGGAATTTATTAGATTTTTACAACAATGATATGTAAAAATATACAAATACTGACTTCAGTTAACAAAAGCACCATTTATTGCCAACCTCTAAAACAACTCACTATACACATAGATTAATTAGGTGTTTCACAACTTAATTTATTACATATTACTAAAGTCTTAAAGCCCTTCTAGGAATACAAAAATATCAGTATCTCTATCTAAATAGCCTTCTACCAAGAGGTCAGTTAATACAATTATAGAACTATACATCTCCATAGAAATATTCCTTTACAAATAGCATCCCACATATATAAATATCCATATAATTAACCCTCTTTATGTTCAAGTCCATATTCTTTTAACAGAACTCTAAGCGTAGGGATTCCAGCTGCCCCATCTTCAAAGCTTTTCACTCTGTCCATGTTTCCTCCCGTGCAGAGCAGCTCTCCTGGACAGGGACAGCAGATGGGACATCTGAGAAGCAAAGGGAACACTGAGTCAGGATCGGGACGTTTCCCTTGGCAGCACCTGCCCTTCAGTCAGGGAATGGAAAATCTCAGTGCCTCCCCAGGAGGGTTAGAAAGAAAAAAGTTGGCCAAAGACCATGGCCAAAGCCTACGGCCAAAGCCCACGCCACCCTCAGCCCCACCCTGCCTCACTGGCCCTGTGGCCTCACCGGGCTCTCGGCTGGCAGCAGCAGCTCCCTGTCCACTGCTCTTGCTGGTGGCCTTCAGCTTCTCCCTGAAAGCTCCTATCAGTCTCTGCCTGTCCTCAAGGTCTTCAGGGCAGCTGTGACAAAAGTGGAGGCTCTGGAATTGGTTCCCAGGCCTGGCAGAGCTGCAGTCCCAGAGCCCTCTGTGCTCCCTGCTGGCCCCCTCCACCCCCTCAGCCCCACCGTCCCCTGGGCAAAGCCCCGGCCCCCTTCAGTTTCTTCAGCCCCTCACAGTCCTCTCACCCCACTCAATCCCTTCTGACCCATCCTGTCCCCTTAGATCCGCCACCCCCCTCAGCCTGTGCCACTTCCCTGTCACCTCAGTGCCACCATTGCCCTCTACTGCCCCACACCCCTCAGTCCCCCCAGCCCCTCAAGGTCACCGTCCCTGCAGTGTCACCGCCCCCTCAGCCCCCTCAGGCCCCTCTGTCTCACCGTCCTTCAGCAGCTCCTCAGGGGACACTGCCTGGGGCCACCGGCAGCTGCCACCGCTCCAGGGACCCCCGGGGCTGGAACTGCTGCCCCGCCCGGCCCGGCCGCCAGCTCGGACCCAGCACAGGGACAGGGACAGAGGGGGCACAGGGGGAAAAGGATGAAGGGAGAGAGGGAAAGAGGTTAAAACTAGTCTAATTTTATAGATACTAATCAATAACTATTTTGGCATATAAATACAACTACAGATCTATAAATATACTCTATTTCTATAAATATCAAGTATATAGATAGATAAACATAACTCTATATTTCTAAACCTATCACTATAGACTGAGGGATTCTACCTGCCTGGTAGTCACAGGCTCTCCCTCTGTCTCTTCCTCCCACGCAGGGCACCCCACCAGGAGATGCTGATCATGTGGGATCTGGGAAGAAAAGAGAACACTGAGTCAATATTGGCCCCTGTACACGTTTCCCTTGGGCAGCAATTGTCCTTCTATCACGGACTGTAAAAGATGGCCTGAAAGGCAGACTCTCACTTGGGAATTTGAAGCCGACTCTTTAGAGAACAGGGAACCTGCCAAATTTCCAAAATGGTGTAAAGCATTCAAGTACCTCAATAAAGTCTCATCACTCGCAGTGCAAATGGCACCCACGAGAGCTTGAAACACAGACAGCCCCAGCTCCCCCAAAGAAGCCCAGCCTTGTTCTTTCTCTGTGCTGACAGAGAGACCTCAGCCCTCGCTGAAATGGCTGAAGCTGAAGGGTGCTGTGAGCTCAGTTATGAACCAAATTGGGACACGCAGGTTGGTGACACAACTCCCACAAGGTCAGATTTAGTCCCTGCTCTCTTGCCACAGCAGAGGACTCAGTGTCAGAGCCTCTGCAGAAGTGTGGAGGGCAGGGCTCGGGGAGCCTGTGCCAGTGCAGGATTGGAAATGAAGGCAGCAGGAAGCACCAGCCCTGCAGACAAGAACTCAACTCTTCTGGTCTCCCCTCCTGTCACAGGCAGGCTCAGAGCAGCCGTCTCACACCTCTCTAAACCAATGGGGGCTCTCTCCTTACCAGGCTCCTCGGGCTCTGGGGAACTGTTCCCGCAGCTCTCGGTGCCAGAAGGAGCTTCCTCTGCTGCAGCCCTGTTCATGGTGTCCTCTCCTGAAGACTCAAGGGCAACATTAATATTCCCCTTGAAAGAAAAACAGAGAGAAAGGAACCCAAAGATCACTCAGCATTTTCTTGGAATCACATCAGGGATACACTAACTGTTCTTCACCCCAAAGGCTGTGTAACACAAAGGGAACACTGCCCACACGGTTCACATGGCAAGTGTTTTAAACTCAGGATTTGGGTGGTCAAGGTGAAACTGAAGCTCTTACAAAATGACCTTTGAGGCAAAACAGGAATGCAGAAAAGCAGAGGACACCAAGTGAGGGGACGTGCCCTCATGCTCTGACCCTGGCTTATGCCACGAGCTGTAAGAAATCAGCCAGCAGAAAGCCAAGGGCTCTCCTTGTTGCCAACGTGGCTGTCAGCAAGGGCAGAGCTCGCTCCCAGCACTGCCCAGGGCTGTGTGCTGCAAACCCACACGCAAAGCTCACATTTCTGCCTGGGAGTCTCACCAGCCCCACCCAACAGCTCAGACACTCCATCACAAGGTGATGCTTTCTGGAGCCCTCTGCTGCTGCCCCATATGTAGGACCCAGGCAAACATTGATGGACCTGGGACATTTCCAGCATCAAATTTCCCAGTGGCAAAAATCTGTGAATTTGGAGGGTAGAAAAGAAAACCAACCTGAAAGACAAAGTAAAAGTCAGGCAACCAAGTAGTGTTTCTATTCCACTGAGGAAGGAAATTCCCAAGAATAGGCACCTGCAAATTACCTTTGGACAGCAAGATATTCCCACCATGTCCAGCTGCAGAATATTCATCTCTGCTGCAACAGCCCATCCATCAGAATCCTAAAGATTCTTAAGAGGGTTCAGAGCCTGCAAGGTTTCCTTTTTTGTATTGAATAAAATGCTTTTGCAAACTATGTGTGAGTTTACAAAAGACAAAAGACATTCCACTTGAGAATAAGAGATTGCTAAATCCAGAAAATCCCATTCCCCACCTTGACTCTGCCCTTCCTCAATCACAAATGTACTGTAGGCAATGGGTCTGCACAGCAAGAGAAAAGGAGACATTCTTTGGCCAACACGTCTAATAATCTGCAAAGAGGGCTGTGCCAGCACTCACTCTCCAAGCAAGTCTGGGAAGAGGCAGGAGTTAAGAGAAATGAGATTCCTAATCCAAAGACTGAATCTGTCAAACAAAAGGCCAAGGAAGCTGCAGCTCCAGCCCATCCCCACACACGGCTCTGGCAGCGCCCACACGCACGGCAGGGCTCACACAGCAGCAGCAGCAGCAGCTGCAGCCCAGCCCTGGCTTTGCCTTGGCCTTCCAACCCAAAAGAGGCAGAGCCCACATCTGCTGCTGCAACAGAGACACCTCTGGCGTGCCCCTCCCTGCACAGGACACTTTGCCTTCAGTGGCAATTCTCCAAACACTCTTCTCTTCTTTCCCACCCAACAAAGCCTGTTAGAACCTACACAGCAGCACCACAAATGCCCCTGCACGAGGCATTCTTCCCAAGGAAAAGGAACAACCAAAGGTGGCCAGCACAGGCTCACACCTCTCATCCTCACTGTGGGGGAAGACTTTTTCATTCCCTCTTCTTTTGGAAATCTTGCTTGATCAAGAATAAATAGATAACTAAATAAGAATGGGAATAATTAAACTCAAGGATCCTTTGCTTCTCAGCCATGTTACAATGTCCAATTAGATAATTAAAAAGGAATGAAAAGAATTAAATTCAAGGATCCTTTGCTTCTCAACCATGTACCAACATCCAATTAGATAACTAAATAAGAATGGAAATAATTAAATTCAAGAATCCTTTGCTTCTCAGCCATGTTACAATCTCCAATTAGATAATTAAAAAGGAATGAAAAGAATTACATTCAAGAAACCTTTGCTTCTCAGCCATGTAACAACATTCAAAACTCTCAGTCCAGCCCCTTTCATTCCCATCCAATGGGGTTACCTGAGCACAGGGAGACCTTTCAGGCAGGGAGTTCCTGATCTGCCGGATCATCTTCTCAACAGCCAGGCCAAGATCCAGCTGGGGTGATTCCTCTCCTGCAGGTGCATTCTGCACTGAGCTGGAGGCCGTTGATGCTGCACAGCCAGCACTGCCAGCTGGAGCATGAGGGGCTGAAGTGCCTGGTGCAGCTACAAGAATCCAAACCCGTGAGTCAGGCTCCAGAGTGTGGCTTTGGGACACAGAGCTCTATTGCTGCCTTGGATCAAACATCACAGGAAGCACACAGGAAAACCGGGCAGAGAATCTTTTGACTTTCTAGTGTCCCTTTCTAGTTGGCTTGACAATTTCTGTCTTAGAACGACAGAGCACTGGGAAAAAATACTTTAAAGAATCACTTTTCATGACCTTTTGGAAAAGCAAGGCTAGGATTCTTTTCCTACCTGCTGGGTTGGAGGCTGGGGGATGCTGCTCCCCGTGGAGCTGCTGGAAGCTGCAAGGCTGGAACCTGAGCACCTCCCGGTCGAGCGGAGGCAGCTGCTCCCCGTAGAGCTCCTGCAAGCGGCTGGGGGGCCCCTCCCGTCCGAGCAGTCCCAGTCGCTCGCCTTGGAACCCGAGGAATTGGGAGGGCGGGATCCGGGGCACCTCCCGCTCGGCGGGCAGCGGCCGCTCCGCGTAGAGCTCCTGGAAGCGGCTCAGCCCCTCCCGCTGGGCCGGCCCCGGCCGGTCCCTGTGCAGCAGGTGGAAGCTGCAGGGCGGGCGCCGGGCCAGCGGCGGCCGCTCCCTGGGCAGCTGCTGGAAACGGCCGGGCCGGGGCCGGGGCCGGCGCAGCTCCTGCCCGCCTGGCAGTGCCCGCTCCCTGTGCAGCAGGAGGAAGCCGCTGGGCGGGAACCCAGGCGGCAGCGGCGGCCGCTCCCTGGGCAGCGCCTTGAAGCGACCGCGCCTGCGCTGCCCATCCGGCAGCGGCCGCGCCCCGGGGAGCTGCTGGGAGCCGCTCCCGCCCCGCCTGCGCCCCTCCCGCCCCGCCGCCAGCCGCTGCCTGCTGGCCGCGCTCCGGCGCCGGATGCGAAGCAGGAGCTCGGAGCGGTCACGGCGAAACCAGGGGCTGCTATAATGGAGCCAGGCCCCCGCATCGCCCGGCGCACCAGCGCCAGCCCGGCCCGGCACCTTGCGGAAGCCGTAGCGGTTCAGCTGGCGCACGAAGCTGCTGAACTGCGTGGCCCTGAAAGTGTGCGGGGCCGGGCCCCGAGCGCCGCCTGGGCTGAGCAGCTCCCGCTCGAAGAGGGAGCGGTCTATGAGCAGCCCCCGGGCCTGGCTGTCCCAGCGCACAGAGCGGACACGGGGGCTGTTCACCAGGTGCCACAGCTTGGCGGGGAAGGTGCGGGCGTTAATCCCAGCGGGCAGCGGCACCTCCGCCATGGCGTCGATCGCCGCCTGTGCCACAACGGCCAGAGCGCAATGGCCGCGGCTGCGCCGGCGGCGCGCGGCCTGAGGGGGGCGCTGCGCTCGGCCCCGCGCGCGCCCGGCGCGGCCCCGGCGCGGGCCGGACTCGGCGGGGACAAGCGCCCAGAGCCGGGGCCGCGGGCACAGCACAGGCGCGGCGGCTCCCGGGGCTGGCCGGGCACGGCAGGGCAGGGCCAGGGGCAAACCCTTGCTTGCTCTGCCTGCAGGCATCCTGCCTTTGCTTTGCAGCACAGCCCCAAAGCACCAAGGCAAGGTAACAGAAAAGCTGCTTCCCAGGCAGTCGGCCTCCAGCAGCTGTTGGTGCATGGGCTTATTCCTCCCCAGGCACAAGACTTGTCACTTCCCTTTGTTGAACTTCGCCCGATTTTCCTCAGGCCAATTCTTTAGCCTGCCAAGGTCCCTCTGAATGGCACAATCAGTTCATGTATCAGCTGCTGCTGCCACTTTTGTATTGTCTGCAAACTTGCTGAGGGTAAACTGCTCCTCCAGCCCAGCCATTCATGAAGACTTTAAAGAGTATCTGCCCCGCTATCAGCCCCTGGGGGTCAGAGCACACGGACTTACCTCCAGCTCTACTTTGTGCCACTGATGACAATCCTCTGGGCCCAACTACCCATCCATTTTTCAGTCTTCCTCCCTGGGCACTTTGACAGTTTGTATTTAAGAATGTTGTAGGAGACAGTCTCCAAGGCTTTGGTAAAACTGACATCATCCATTGCTCTACCCAAATGCTATCAAGTTGGCTGTCCTGTTTCAAATTCACACCCAGTTGCTGCCAGTTTCCCCCAACATGGTCCCTGTATTCCCAATGTTGTCCCCTGCAATATCATTCCAGACACCCCCAGTATATCCCAGTTTCCCCCAGCATGCTCAATCCCAGTCACCCCAGAGTCCTCAGTATTGTTACAGTTGCCCCCAGCATGATCTTACTCATTCCCAGTATATCCCAGTTACCTCCACCACACACCAGTCATTCACAGTTGCTCCCAGTCACTCCCAGTAGCCCTCAGTGTGGTACCAGTTGCTCCCAGTATTTCCATGTCCATGCTCCCAGTGCTGCTGCCAGACCTGATCCGTGGGGATGGGAATGTCCCGCTCCCTTCCCGGGGCAGGGTAAGACATGAGCCAGGTGTGCAGGGCAGGGCCTTGCCCTGAGCCCAAGCCCTGTCCCACCTGCAGGATCTGCTTCCCCTGGGCCTCTTCCTTCTGCAGCCCCAAGCCCAGCTTGGTGCTGAACAAAGGGGCTGGGGCGGGGTCATCCCCCAGCGGGGGCTGCACACCCCCTCTGCCCCCTCCCCAGATTCCCTCCTGGGGTGCAGCAGGAGCTGGTGCAGGAGCCCTGTGGGGAGGGAAAAGAGGGTGACACTGGGATGGTGACACTGGGATGGTGACACTGGGACGGTGACACTGTCCTCCCCTGTGCTCTGAGGGAGAGACACACACGGCCCCTTGGGATCCCCATTCACCTTCTCCTGCAGTGCCAGGAGGATGAACCCAAACATGGAGCCCCCCAACACCAGCAGCATTTTGGGGCTCAGTCTGGTGGCAGATTTGGGGGTCTGGGCGAGACACAACTGCCCCAAAACCCCCATCCCAGCCCCACAGCCACTCTCGGGCATCTCAAACCACCTAAGAGCTTTTGCCCAGGGCACCCACAACCACTCCCTGCAAGAGAAATGCCCCCAAAATCCTCAAAACACTTCCCATCTCTCCAAAGACACACTCAAATTCTAATCAAGAAACACAGCCCTGCCAGGACCGCACAACTTACTCACAATCCGCCCAGAAGGCCCCCAAACCCCCTCCTAGCACCACAAATGTCCCCAAGAGCCACAAAAGCCTCTCTCAGTCTCCCGAAGAGTCTGTAAAACCCCTTTCACCACCTATGCCACTTACCAGGAGAGGTTGATGCACAGGAACATCCACAGCCAGGATCAGCTTAGAGACTTCAGCAGTGACTTGGGCACTTTGGGGGGGAACACCCTGGATGGGGAGACTCAGGCCAGGGACTGGGACAGACAACTGGAATTCCTGGAAAGCAGACGGGCTCAGGTGGTCCTGTTCTGCTGCAACAACTATGAGATCATAACCATATTCCTTGGCTTGGGTGATCCCAGAACACCTAAACCCCCCCTGAGTATTCCCCTGAACCCCAAATTGACACTCAAATCCCAGTAAAATGATTCAGCTTTAGATCTCTTTGCTAAATTGTGTTTATTTTTACCCCAGTTGTGGGTGTTTTGTTGAGATAAACATTGAAATTTTTCAGGTGGAAAAAGATTACCAAGACCATCCAGCATTGCTTGATGCCACATGAAGAAAAAAACAAAGCAGATGAGATTTTTTGGGCTGTAACATCAACAAATCAGCTCTTCCCAATGAATTTCCAATGTTGATCAAAGCCTTGATGAATGTTCCTATCCCAGAATTCTTCCAGGTGCCTATGTGGGTCCAGGAAGACGTGGAAACCCCCAGCCAGGTGTCTTCCTAACTAGAATCACTGGGAATGTGGGTCACCAGGGCTCTGCCCAACACGGGTCCTCTGATGGGGGATGGAGTTGGAGCAGAGCATGAAGCTCTTCCTGCAGTCGGGGCACTTGCAGGGCTTCCCTTACTGGTGCCTCTGTTAGTGTTGGGTCAAGTGAGAGCTCCTGGAAAAGCTCTTTCCACACTGGGGACACTTGTAGGGCCTCCCCCCAGTGTGGATGCGCTGGTGCCCAATAAGGTGGGAGTTCTGCCTGAAGCCCTTCCCACAGTCAGGGCAGCGGAAGGGCCTCTCCTCAGTGTGAATGCGCTGGTGAACGAGGAGATCTGAGCTGGTGTGAAACCTCTTCCCACACTGGTGACACTTGTAGGGCCTCTCCCCAGTGTGGGTTCTCTGGTGGACAGTCAGGCTGGAGCTGTCTCTGAATCCCTTCCCACATTCCAAGCACTCATAGGGCCTCTCCCCATTATGGATCCGCAGGTGGCGGATCAGGTCAGAGCTGTCTCTGCAGCCCTTCCCACATTCCCCACACCTGTAGGGCCGTTCCCCAGTGTGGGTCCTCTGGTGGAGGGTCAGGTGGGAGTTCCTGCTGAAACACTTCCCACATTCGAAGCACTTGTAAGGCCTCTCCTTCTCATGGACTGCCAGGTCTGAGCTCTGGCTCGATCTCTGGCCACCTTCATGGAACAGGGTGGGTCTTTCCTCCTCAGAGCAACCTGAGATGGGTCTGCAGCCCCCCCTCCTGCGGGATCTCAGAGGCTTTTCCTCCCCGTTGGATTCCTGAACCATGGAGTTGCTCACAACAGCCTCTTTCATGGGATTCTTCTGTGGGGATTTTTCCTCCCTGGTTTTTGTTCTGAGCTCCTTGTCTGGGGGAGGAAGGACAAGGAGAGGATGGGATTTGCCTCAGTGCCAGAGGGAAGGTGAAGGAGTCCCCCCCAATGCATCCCTGTCAGGATGGCATCGGCAGTGGGGTTGTCCTGCAGCCAGGGGCCATGCTGGGCTGGGAGATGGAGCAGGAGAGAGGGGGAAAGGGGCAGTGACTTCCTCCTCACCTGCCTGGCTGTCCCAGGGCATCTTCCTCTTCCTTGTAGCCTTGTCCTCCATCTGGTCAAGGTTTTGGAATGGGAAATCCTGGTTTGGGGGAAAAAAAGGGATAAGCACATTGAGTTTAAATGTTCCTATGCCCAAGTCCATCTCAAGAAGCCACCAGACATCTGGTGCCCATATAAACCTCCCAAACACCAAGATTCAGCCCTGAATATGCCTCCAAGGTATTCCCTATCCCTGGTCTCTCCCCTTTGCTGTTAAAGGATCCTCCCTCTCCCAGCTGCTGGGGGTCACACTTGTATGGAGGGTCCCCCATCTACTCAGTCCCTGCCCTCCCCAGGCTGCTGGGAGTCCCAGGAATACAAAAAATTCCCCCCTTTTCTACCTCCCCGCTTAGGGGTGCTGAGGGATTTTTGGGTTCCTGGGGTCCCTTCTCCCCTTTTTCTCTGCTTCAGGGTGCAGGTGGTCCAAGGATTCCCCCCTGCCCCTCTCCAAGCTGATGAGACTCCCACGAATCACTGCGCTCCCCCCTCTCTGGGCTCCCCACTTTGGGGTCCTGGGGGACACAGGGCTCTGCTCCTCCAGGCTGCCTCTGCTGGCAGCTGCCACTGGGACCCCTCAAGGTCCCCCCAAAAGGCATTTTCCACTCAACTTTGCAGTTCTTCATTCTCCAAAAATCTCCCCCCACACAAAGAAAACCCCAACTCAGAGACCACCCAGATCAAACTCCCTGTCTTGGTTTGGAAAGACAGGTGTCTGCTAAGGAAGGCAGGAGCCTCCCTTGAAATGGAAAACAGAAACCCCCTCCTATAATTTTGAAATTAACGGGCTCTCATGCAAAGATATGGGAATAACAGTTCTTTAGTAAGAAAATTAAACTAAAAATGCAGTAGTAAAAACAGGATGCACTCACAGAGTCAGAATACAACCTGACACCCGGTTAGGCAGGGTGTTGGTAGCAGTCCAATCAAATCGTGGCTGCAGTCCTCTTGGAGTCACAGATGTGGTTTTGTTGAAGCAATGATCCTGTAGAAGGGTGTAGTTTTCCTCTGAAGGTCCAGTGGTGCTGCAGATGCCTCTGGTGTTCTTCTGGGAATCCAGTGAAAACAGGCTGCTTCTGGTGTGTTAAATCGCAGATTATATCCAGGTAGGAATTCTTGGCTCCTCCCCCTGGGTGGAACATCTCACAATGGGATGATGGAATTGTATCAGTGATGCAGTGAGACTCAATGGCCCATTAACAGAAGATATCTCCCTGGAGGGAGTGTGGGTGGTGGAAGAGATAAAGAACACTGCCCCACCTGGTGTTTAACAGCTGGCCCATTAACAGAAGATATCCCCCAGAGTTATGAGAAATGGGTCATGGAACAGTTCTTACTTGGGATCTCCTGTTGGTTTTGTTTTCAAACTGGCACACTGGGGAGAAGTGGGAAATGCTCAGGGCAGTTTGGGGGTGGCTGCCAGGCAGCCCTGGCTCTGCGCAACAACATCTGCAGTGACACAGGAAACTCCCAGCTGATGGGAACAAACTTTCTGTGTGACTTCAGAGGCCACCACAAACCTGAGGGGTTTCCCTGCTCTTCTCAGCCCTTCCTGGCCCCAGGGGCTGATGGCATTTGTGCTCCCTCAGGTTCATCTCCCCACACCAACACCATGGGGGTGCTGACGCCTGCTCTGGGCAGTGCAAACAGGGACTCCTGAGGCAGTACTGCCGTGTCTGTGCCTGCAAGGATGGAGCACCTGTGTGAGCTGGGGGAGAGGCCAGGGCTGCAGAGGGGGGATGTTGTTGGCAGGTGCATGAGGACGCTGTGGGACGCTGCCCTGGGGTGTCCAGTGCAGTGGGGATGGATCAGCCCCTGCTCTGCTGCTCCTTCCCCTTGTCTCCCCCTGGCACCTTGCAGAGCCCCAGCCATGCTGTTTGCCCCCAGCCTGCCCACGGCCAGCCTGGGGCTGCTCCCGGGGCTTTTCTGTGCCCAGCTTTGTCCTGGGCAAAGTGTTCTGGAGAGAGCCTGGGCAAGGAGCCTGCAGCTCCCAGGCCCTGGCCTGAGGCGTCAGCGCTGCCCCAGCAGTGCCCATGGCCTGTCCCTGCTGCAGCCCCGGCACTGCCACCCCCAGCACTGTGCCCAGCCCCGAGAGCACTCAGGCCCTACAGCAACACCAGGGCCAGCAGGGCAGCGGGGCAGGGCCACGGCAGCAGCACTGGCAACACCAAGGGCTGCTGCTGCTGCTGCTGGGCACAGCTGCTGTGCCAGCACTGATCTGCCCCCAGCTCTGCACACAGACATTGCTGCTGCAGCTGCAGAGAAGGGAACCAAAGGGGCATCTCTGCAGAAAACTTGGCTGGGAGCCCCTTTTTATTTGTTTAAAGCCACTAAGACTGCAGCCCTCATTGGCAGAGTCTGTGGCCACAGGGAAGGTGGAGAGCAACAAAATGAGAAATGGCACAAACAACGACATTTCTTTGTGTATAATATTAAAATAGTAAAAGAAAAAGAACCTCCAAAATGTAACCAGCAAGAAGTGTTAAAGATGACTTTTATTACATGTGATTTGCAGAAATTGGCAGGCTTTTATTGTTACTAAAACCATCCAGTCATCAGTCTCCACACTGCAGCCTTGAGCTCCTGGTTCCTCAGGCTGTAGATGAGGGGGTTCAGGGATGGAGGCACCACCGAGTACAGAACTGAAAGGGACAGATCCAGGGATGGGGAGGAGATGGAGGGGGGCTTCAGGTAGGCAAAAAACCCAGTGCTGAGAAATAGGGAGACCACGGCCAGGTGAGGGAGGCAGGTGGAAAAGGCTTTGTGCCGTCCCTGCTCCGAGGGGATCCTCCGCACAGCCCTGAAGATCTGCACATAGGAGAAAACAATGAACACAAAAAAACCAAATACAAAACAGGAACTAATAGCAAGAAGCGCTAATTCCCTGAAATGGGAGTGTGAGCAGGAGAGTTTGAGGATCTGTGGGACTTCACAGAAAAACTGGCCCAGGGAATTGCCATGGCACAGAGGCCGGGAAAATGTATTGGCTGTGTGCATGAGAGCATTGAGAAAGGCACTAGCCCAGGCAGCTGCTGCCATGTGGGCACAAGCTCTGCTGCCCAGGAGGGTCCCGTAGTGCAGGGGTTTGCAGATGGACACGTAGCAGTCGTAGCACATCACGGTCAGCAGAGAAAGCTCTGACCCCAGAAAGAAGATAAATAGAAAAAGCTGAGCAGCACATCCTGCATAGGAGATGTTTCTGGTGTCCCAGAGGGAATTGTGCATGGCTTTGGGGACAGTGGTGCAGATGGAGCCCAGGTCGATGATGGCCAGGTTGAGCAGGAAGAAGAACATGGGGCTGTGCAGGAGGTGGCCGCAGGCTACGGCGCTGATGATGAGGCCGTTGCCCAGGAGGGCAGCCAGGGAGATGCCCAGGAAGAGGCAGAAGTGCAGGAGCTGCAGCTGCCGCGTGTCTGCCAAGGGCAGCAGGAGGAAGTGGCTGATGGAGCTGCTGTTGGACATTTGTTGTGGCTGAGAATTGGGTACTGCTATGGAGAAAAAGACAGTTAGGAGTTAGAGAGGCACTTGTAACCAAAATCAAAGCCATTTCCCACACACCCTTCCCTGGAACACACAGACACCATTTTCTGTTCAAGAGTTCTGCAGTTTTCCTGATAAGCTCATGAATATCTCTCCTGGTATTCTTTGATATCAATCCCTCTGCTTTTCTGCTTCCATCAGGGAGAACAGAGCAAGTTCCATGAGACAAAGTGTTGAGTGAAGAGTGAGGGGACATGATTTGTCATTCTGACCTGTTCACAGTTTCTCTGGGCTTTAACCTCTCTCAGGAGGAGGGTGATCAGCTTCCCCTATTTCCCCTAAAAAAATCACCAGGTACTGCTCAGAGCAGATGGATCCACATCAGCCCAGGTCCACATTTGTAGCCAAAAACTCACATTGCTCATTTCACCAACCCAACAGCACTTTTAGTGTCACAACACCTCTGCCTTTCCCTGTGGGTCTTTCAAATAACACAAAGATGCTCCAGGACAGGTTTGCATCCTGCATTGAAGCTCCCAGCTTGCACTGAAATCTCAGGGAGACTCCCAAGTGTCCTTAGGATGGCATTGGACTAAGGGAGATGCAGCTCCTTCCCTGGCTGCACTGACAGCATTGCCCACAGCCGGGCACTGGGGACAGCGTCACCCTGAGCCAGCTGTGCCCCCTGCCAGAGCCCCCCAGTGCCGGGCAGCTGCTCCCAGCCCTGTGCTCTGCAGAGGGAACTGGGCCCGGGGCTGCACAGCTGCCCCACGGCTCTGCTGCAGCTCTGCCTGCACAGGAGGGGCTGCACGCCTTGGAGCCCCGGCCCTGAGGGCAGAGGCTTGGCTGGGGGACAGGAGGGAGGGGGCTTGTTCAGAGGGAGGGGCTGCACTGCAGGGGCTCCTATGGACATCTCTGAACTCTCCCTGCCACAACATTTCTGGCTTTTGTTTTCTCTCATTGCCTCATCTTCTCTCTGCTTCCTGGTGATTTTCCTCCTGCAGGTGTTTCCCTGTGCCTGAGCTCTCCCTGCCAGCACTCCCAGAGCCCAAATCTCTGTGCACTGTCCTTGGCCCTACAGAACCCTGCCTGTTTGCAGGGCACTGGATGGGGGTAGGTTCTGTTTGCAGCTTGGAGAAAGGACAGCTCAGACTAAGCCTGATCACTAAGAGCTGAGATGTCCCTGGGACTTGTCAAAATTAACGATGCCTTTATGATTTTTTCTCCCTCTACCCAGTATCTAACATTAGGAAAAAATAGATAATATTTAGATAATAGGTAATTTGATAATATTAATAGTCTTAAGAAATAGTCCTAAGAATAGTCTTTAAGAAATGTCCTCATTTTAAAGTAAATCCTATTCTAGGAAATATTTTGGGAGTGGGCAGAAGCTCTCACTGTGTCAGAGCTTCATGAGCATTTCACCTCCCCTGCACCAGAAATACTCAGAGAGTTGTACTCACAGAGTCTGTAGGCATTGGGATGTTGCAGCTTGAGGAGATCACTGCAGGAGCTGCAGCTGCATTGTTCTGCAGCCAGAGGTTCCTGTGCCAAGGGCTGGCAGTGATTCTCCCCCAGTCCCTTCTCAGCACCTTCCCAGCCCTGAGTGATTGAAGCTCTCTGTGCCTCTGTGCTGTGCCCGGGGTGGCTGCAGGCAGTGCCCCAGCCCTGCTGGGCTGGCAGAAAAGCTGCTCATCCAGAGAAATGTGTTTTTAAGCTCTTCTTGGTTGCCAGGATTGCACTGTTTGCCATGAGTTTAGCTCTGCTCATTAGCACAGACAAAGCACAAAAACTTTAATGGCCCTCCTGGGGCTTTGTGCTGAGGCCCTGAACATCAGTCCCTGAGAGGGAGCTGAAGAAACCTCTCCAGAACTCCAAGGCAGAAGCCAACTCCAAAGTTTCTGGAAGTTTTAATGGGTCCCACTGAGGAACACGACACAGAAAGTGTCCCCAGACCCCAGGCAGAGCAGAGAACTGCAGGCAGTGATGACAGGTGGGGACAAAGAGAAGCCAAGTCTTGGTGCCCTGGGCCACAGCAGCCTCTGTGCCACCAAGGACACTGAGGAGACACCTTGTCCTGAGGCCCTGGGGCCTCCTGGCACAGCCCCAGCAAGGCTGGGCACTGTCAGCCCCTTGTCCTGCCCTCAGCATCCCCCTCCCATGCCAGTGGCCTCCAGGATGTGCTGGAAGGAGTCCCTGGGGAAGGAGCCTTGGTCAGCAATGGCCCTGGGGGGCTCCTTCATGCTGCCAGGGACTGCAAGTTTTTCCAAGGCCTTTGGGTTTGGCTTTTGCCTTGGAGTCTCTGGGAGGTTTGTGCAACCACTGCGTCCAATTATCTGCTTTTAATTAGTCCCTTGAGAGGCTTTGAATTGACACTCAGTGGTTCTCATTAATGCTTTGAGATACTCAAAATTTTTAAGGTACTTCTGATATTCCTTCCCACACTGAGTCTCTGAGAAGATTTTGTGGAATCCTGACCTCCAATTCTGACCTCCAAGGAGTCCATGAGGAGCTTGTGTTGGGTATGGACCTCAGTGAACCATAAATGCTTTGAGACACTTTGGGTTCTTCTTCTTTGACTCCTGGCAAGGTTTGTGCAATCTCCTCTCAGGCCCTGAGGTTCCAGGGCTCAGCACCAAATGCACCACGAGGCTCATTAGGATCAAACAAGTGCTGACAAACCATGGCTGTGCCTTCATTTTCCTCTGGTCTGGTGCAGTTCATTAGGAAATCTTTTTTTCCTAGAGTTATGGAGAAATATTTCAAAGAACTTCTAAGAAATCCACATTCCTATTTTCAAGGTGGTTTTTTCCTTTTAGAGAAGATGTGATTGCAGCATTCAGTGACTGATATTGACCCAGGGTCTCTCCTAAGCATGGTTTGCCTGCTCAGAGAAGCTGTGCCTTGAGGTCTCACCCAATGTGGACAATCTTGTTTCACATTCCCCAATCCTATCCTGTCTCTCCTCACGCACCTGGGACATGCTTTGCTCAGAGAACTGGCTGCACTCAGGCAAAAGAGGGGTTTTCTTCCCATTTTTCAGCAATCCAAATATTCTAGGTTTCATACAGTCTTCTCAAGTGTGTGCCCATGCTGGGGTCAAACTTGGATCCTACTGGAACAGTCTGGATTCATACAGGGAGTGACTGGAATAGTTCTGGGTGCATTTGAGAGTGATTGGGATCATATTGGAATCAGACTGGGAGTGACTGGAAAGGTGCTGGCTGTGACTGGAACCACACTGGGACTGAAGGGGAGTCCCTGTGGGCATGACTGGAATAATACCAGGAGTATCTAGGAGTGACTGGGAAAAACTGGGATTGTAATGGGAGTGACTGGAACCATACTGGCAGTGACTACAGGTCCTGTTGGGATCATCCTGGGAGCCACTGGGACTGCAATGGAACCTGACTGGGGGTTACTGGGAGCTACTGGGCCCATGTTGCGAGGAAAATGTGGACACATTGGGAGCAACTTGCATCAACTGGAAGGGACTGGAACCATGGTGAGGAGACTGAGACCACAACTGGAGCAACTGGAGTCATACTGGGAGCCACTGGGACTGCAATGGGCAGGAATGGAACCTGACTGGGGGTTTCTGGGAGCTACTGGGACTGCAGTGGAACCTGACTGGGGGATACTGGGAGCTACTGGGCCCATGTTGGGAGGAAAATGTGGACACATTGGGAGCTACTGGCATCAACTGGAAGGGACTGTGTCTTGGGTTGGGTAGCCAAGAGATTTGTATTCATCTGATGTAAAAGCAGATATTTCTTTATCTCTTGTAACTCCAGGGGGAAGGGGGCAGATACCTTCTGATAATGGGCCAGCTGTTAAAACCAGGTGTGGCAGTGTTTCTAATCTCCTTCACCTCCTGTCCATCTTCCAGGGAGATATCTTCTGCTAATGGGCCATTAAGGCTCATCAAGGACATGACTGCTTCCAACACCCTTACCAACAGTGTCAGGTCGTATCCCCGACTCTGTCAGAATTGTTTTCCAGGATTTCTGCTTTGCTTTCTTGCTTGTCTTTGTACTGCTGCATTTGTATTTTGGTGGTTTTGTTGTTGTTGTTTTATTCCTATTAAAGAACTGTTACTCCTATTCCCATATCTTTGCCTGAAAGCCCCTAATTGCAAAATTATAATATTTTGGAGGGGAGGGGGTGACATTCTCCATTCCAAGGGAAGCTCCAGCTCTCCCTGGCAGACAACTTTCTTTCAAAACCAAGACAGCTGCTTTAAGAGCCCCCGCTCTTGTTGGGTCCTGCTATAACTGCCCTTAAAATTCCAAAACCACTCCCGTTGATTCCAGTACGGAGCCCTGGGGGCGTTTGGGGGTCCTGGGAGGGTTTGGGTGTCCCAGAAGGGTTTGGGGGTGCCAAGAGGGGTTTGTAGGTCCCAGGAGGGTTCAGGAGTACCTGGTGATGCTGATGATGGAGATGTGAACCCCGTGCTGGGTGTAAACATGCATGAGGGGTTCCTGGAAAGAGTTTTGCAGATCCCGGGGGTTTTTGGGGTTGTGGTGTAATTTTGGAGGTTTCCAAGGGTTTTACAGGAAGGGATTAGGTGATGCCAGGGGGATCCCAGGGTTGTTTTTGGGTACCTGCTGGTGACAGACATAAGGACCCTGTGCCAGGTATGAACCTTCTCAAGGGGGTCTGACTGGGGTGTTGAGAGGTCCTGTGGGAATTTTGATGTCCTGAGAGGTTTTGGGGGGGGAGTCTGTATGGCTTTTTGCATTCTTGAGGAGTTTTTTGAGAGTCCCAGGATGTTTTTGGGATCCTGGGGATGTTGGACTGTCCCCGGGGGGTTTGGGGGTTCCCAGGAGGTTTTGGGGGTACCTGGGCCACGCCGGTGACAGAACTGGGGACCCCGTTCCAGGTCTGACCCTTCTCACTGTGCACGGGCAGTGTCAGTGTGTTCAGGGAGATCCTGCAGAGTCCAGGGGGTCACCCCAAATCCCAGGGAACCCCAAATGCTCAGGGACCCCCTGAACTCCCCTCACTGCTGCATCTGCTGCAGGCAGGGGGCACCAGCACTCGGCCCCACCCCCACCATCACAGGGGGGCAGAATTGGGGGAGGGGCACGGACAGGTCAGGGGAACCCCCAAAGTCCTGGGGGATGTGACACGGGGGGACTCCCGACAATCCCTGTGGGTGTGAGGGGGTACCCAGGAGGAATTTAGGGGGGCTGGGTGGGTCATGGGGAGCCCTCAGGATTCTTGTGGGGGGTGGGGAGGGCAAAGCACAGGGCAACCCCCAGGATGGGTTTGGGGGGGAACTGGATTGGAGCTTCCATTGCAGTGGGATGGGGGTGAGATCTGCCCATGGAATCCCCGGGGAATGGGATGGCAGTGAGATCCAGCTACAGAATTCCCATGGGAATTGGGGATTTGGAAATGTGGTATTTGGGAGGGCAAAATTTGGGAACATGGGAATTCCCATGGGACCTCCATAGATGGACCCTCTTGCTGTCCCATTCCCATGGGAATTCCCATGTTCCCAAATTTTGCCCTCCCAAATCCCACATTTCCAAATCCCACATTCCCATGGGAATTCTACCCTCCCCACCTTTACTCTCCAGTGCCTCCCACCCATATCTGACATATTTCCTGAGACGTTCCAGGCAGGTGTGCCCCAGGGGATTTGTTCATTCCTCAGCCTCGATCTCATCCTGTTCCCAGCGCCTCTTGGTGACCTGGGCAGCGCCGTCGGCCACCAGGAATCCCCCAGATCCCATCTGGAAGGAGAGGAATTCCCACCCGTCAGAGCCGAGCTGATCAGATCCACGGAAGCTCCCATGGTCACAGCCAGAAACCTCCTGCAGGTGTGGAGCCCTGGGGAGGGATTGGATCCACAGAGACCCACGGAATTGTGTCCCAGCCCCACAGAGCCGCATTCCAGCCCCACGGAGCCCCAGAGTCTGATGGAGACCCAAAGAGCCTCATCCCAGCCCCTTGGATCCGCATGGATACACATCCCAGCGCCCCAGATCCCGGACCAGCCCCACGGATCCCCACTGCAGTCCCACAGGTGCCATGGCAGCCCCACAGATCCCCCAGCCCCGGCTCCCCGCCCTGAGCCCCGCTCTGGCTGTGCCGCTCCTGCAGCATCTGCAGCTCCCTGCTGGCCCCGTGCCGGTGCCGCTCCTTGTGCCGGCTCCGGCCATCCCAATATCCCGGCTCGGCTCCGGCCGCCATCCCCGGCGGCTGCGGCTCCGCCCGGCCCCGCTGGCTGTGGCGGCGCTGGAAGGGGATCCCATCCAGGGACCCCATGGACAGGAACTGGGGGAACCCCGGGCCGGGCTCCGACAGCGCCACGGGCAGGGACCGCAGGGAGAGGAGAACTGGGGGGACACGGAGATTTGGGGTCTGGGGGGTCACGGGTGAAGGAAAGGGGGAACGGGGAGAGCTGGGACAGCAGGGAAGGGGGTTTGGAGGTTCCAGGATTAGGAAAAGGGGATGGTGGGGGTGGGTAGATGTGGGATAGTTGTGGTTAAAAGGCTCCATTTAGTCAGGAAAGGGAGCTCCAAGGTTCCCCGGTGTCCCCATTCCCATCCAAAGGTGGGAAAACCCAGGATGGCTGGGAATAGGAGTCCCAAGTGTCCTCAGTGATATGGGAAGCAGAGGCTGGGTGCTGGGAAAGGCAGGAATAGGAGTCCAGGGCTCCCAGGGCCAAAGAAAATGGTGGGCCTGGGTGAGGTGGGGTGGCCAGGAAAAGGGTTTGAGGATCCCTGTGCCAGCAGTGGCTGCTCCCAGTATCAGCGTAGTTGCCCCCCTGTGTGGTTCCAGTTTCCTCAGCATTCCCATTATGAGCCCAGTCACTGCCAGTCCTTCCCCATTATGATGCAGTTTGCCCCTAGCATGATCGAGGTTGCTCCCACTTTCATCCACTTGCTCCCAGTTTCCCCATGTCCAGTCCCAGTCACTCTCAGTATGATGCCAGTCTCTCCCAGCATGGTCCCAGTCATGCCCAGTTGTTCACAGCGTAGACCAGTCACTCCAACCTGCTCACAGCAGTTCCCAGCATGGTCCCACTCTCCCCAGTGTGCCAGTTTGAACACAAAACCAACAGGAGATCCCAAGTAAGAACTGTTCCATGACTCATTTCTCATAACTCTGGGGGAATATCTTCTGTTAATGGGCCAGCTGTTCAAACCAGGTGGGACAGTGTTCTTTATCTCTTCCACCACCCACACTCCCTCCAGGGAGATATCTTCTGTTAATGGGCCATTGAGTCTCACTGCATCACTGATCAAATTCCATCATCCCATTGTGAGATGCTCCACCCAGGGGGAGGAGCCAAGCATTCCTACCTGGATATAACCTGAGATTTAACACACCAGAAGCAGCCTGTTTCCACTGGATGCCCAGAGGAACACCAGACCCATCTACACCACCACTGGACCTTCAGGAGAATCTACACCCTTCTACAGGATCATTGCTTCAACAAAACCACATCTGTGACTCCAGGAGGACTGCAGCCACGATTTGACTGCACTGCTACCAACACCCTGTCTAACTGGGTATCAGGTTGTATTCTGACTCTGTGAGTGTTTCCTTTTTTTACTACTGCATTTTTATTTTGCTTTTCCTACTAAAGCACTGTTATTCCTATTCCCATATCTTTGCTTGAGAGCCCATTCATTTCAAAATTATAATTCAGAGGGAGAGGGTTTATATTTTCCATTTCAAGGGAGGCTCCTGCCTTCCTTAGCAGACACCTGTCTTTCCAAACCAAGCTCAGCCCTGATATCTTGGGGGGGGCCCTGGGCTTGGTTTCTTAGGAGGGATGTTTGAAGAATGAAGAACTTCAAAGATCTGTGGAAAATGCCCCTTGGGGGGACATTGAGGGTCCTGGTGGTGGCTGACGGTAGAGGCAGCCTGGAGGAGCAGGGGGGACTCCCTTTACACCCTGCACTCCACAGCCGAGAATAAGGGGAGAAGGGACCCCAGAGACCCCAAAATCCTCTTGCATCCCTAAGTGGGGAGATGGATAAGGGGGGAATTTTTCCGATTGCTGGGACTCCCAGCAGCCTGGGGAGGGCTGGGAGGGAGTAGATGGGGGACTCTCAATACAAGCGTGACCCCCAGCAGCTGGGAAAGGGGTGACCCCTGAACACCAAAGGGGAAAGACCAGGGATGGGGAATTCCTTGGAGGCATTTTCAGGGCAGAATATTGGTGTTTAGGAGGTTTTTATGGACCCCAGATTCCAGGTGACTTTTAGAGATGGACTTGGTCAGGCAGACCTTCAAACTCAATGTGCTCATCTGTTGTTTTTCCCCAAACCAGGATTTCCCATTCCCAAACCTTGGCCAGATGGAGAAGGAGACTGCAAGGAAGAGGAAGATGCCCTGGGACAGCCAGGCAGGTGAGGAGGAGGTCACTGTCCCTTTTCCCCATCTCTCCTGCTCCATCTCCCAGCCCAGCATGGCCCTCAGCTGCAGGACAACCCCACTGCCAACGATGTCCTGATGGGGATTCCTTGGGGGGATCTCCTTCCCCTTCCCTCTTGCACAGAAGAAATTCCATCTCCTCTTTGTTCTTTCTCCTCCAGACAAGGAGCTGAGGATGGAGACCAGGAAGGAAAAATCCCCTCGGAATAACCTCATGGAAGAGGCTGTTTTGAGTGGCTTCCTGGCACAGGAATCCAATGGGGAGGAAAAGCCCCAGACATCCCACAGGAGGAGGGGCTCCAAATCCATCCCAGGGTGCTCAGAGGAGGAAACACCCAACCTGTGCCAGGAACATGGCCGGAGATCGAGGCAGAGCTCAGACCTGGTGGCCCATGGGCATCATCATGACAGGGGGCAGTCCTATGAGTGCTTGGAGTGTGGGAAGTGCTTTAGCAACAACTCCAACCTGATCCGCCACCAGAACATCCATGCTGAGGAAAGGCCGTACAAATGTGAGGAATGCAGGAAGGGCTTCAACCGGAGATCCCAACTGATCATCCACCAAATTATCCACACTGGGGAGAGGCCCTATGAGTGTCCCCAGTGTGGGAAGAGGTTTCAGACCAGCTCAGATCTCCTCAAGCACCAGTGCACTCACACAGAGAAGAGGCCCTTCCGTTGCCCTGACTGTGGGAAGGGCTTCAAGCACAACTCCACCCTCATCACCCACCGGCGCATCCACACTGGGGAGAGGCCCTACGAGTGTCCCCAGTGTGGGAAGAGCTTCACCCAAAGCTCTGCCTTGACCAGACACCAACGGAGTCACCAGTAAGGGAAGCCCTGCGAGTGCCCCGACTCTGAGAAGGGCTTCATGTGCATCTCCAACCTCATTCCCGATCAGAAGATGCACACTGGGAAGAGCCCTAGTGACCCACAGTTCCCTTTGATTCATTCTGGGAGGACACCTGTCCCTTTCCCTGCCTCTGGCAATGATGTGAGATGGGATTTTAGGATGTGAGGGTCTGGCCATGGCCCCATCATTGTATTTGTTCCCATCTCAAGTCATTACCAGGGCTTGGAAAGGGACTCTATCTCTCCCCCAAGGTGAAGGGTGTCCTTTCCAGGAAGGATGGGATGAGCCAGTTGATGTTTTTCTAGTTTTCCCTTTATATTGTTAGTTTTATCCTGTTTGTTATCAATATTGTTTCTGTTCCTTTTTGTTCCTTGTTTCTGTTCCCATTAAATTGTTCTTAACCCAGTCTGGAATCTCATCTTTTTGTACTTTCAGTGGGAGGCTGGAGGGCAGTGAGAAGTGGCATGGTTTTAGTGGGAGCACAAAATTGGGGAATCCCATTCCCAAACCCTGGCCCATGGAAACCGAGCATCCCAGCTGGTGCCAGCCCTGGCTGCCCTGGAACAGCCTTGGGAGCGCGTCCCTGGCTGGGGCTGTGGGAACCTCTTCCCTCTGGTGCCCAGGGACAGGACTGGAGGGAGGGGCTGGAGCTGAGTCGGGACAGGTTTGGGTGGGATCTGAGGAAAAGGTTTTTCCCCCAGAGGCTGCTGGGGCACTGAACAGGCTCCCAGGGAAGGGTCCCAGCTCCAGGGCTCTGGGAGCTCCAGCAGCGTTTGGACAGCGCTGCCAGGCCCAGGCTGGCATTGTTGGGGTGTCCTGTGCAGGGCCAGAAGTTGGACTTGAGGATCCTGGAGACCTCCCAGGGCTTTCTGGAAATGCTAAAGAGCCCTGTGCTCAGAGGCAGTCACAGCCATTCCATGGGGACATCCCAGGGCACCTTGGGCTGCAAAGGCACCCATCTGTCACAGGCACTCACGGGGGCTCCACGGTGACATCCCAGGATTCTCCAGGCTGCCAAAGAGCAGGGATGTCCCAGACACTCCCAGGGGTTCCTGTCATGGGAAGAGTGGGAGCCTCAGGGAAAAGCTTCATTTCTGAAGTTCATTGGAGAACTTCTTGCTGGGGTTTGGGGTGGAGAAATGATACCCAACAGCCACCATGGATCCTCAAACACATGCAGGAGGCCTAGACATGTTAAATTCCATCTAAGTAAGGAGACTGGGAACATGTGGATCTAATACCAGACCCAGACGTTACCAAAAGTTTATGTATAAAGGATTAGAGAGGGGAAATTTAACTGTATGGAAATTTGTCCCACAGGGTTAAAGATTGAATACCAGATATATTTATATAAATTCAGCTATGATTGATTCTGATCAGGATTAGGCAGAAAGATTTATTTACACCACAAAGTAAATTTGAAGAAGAGTTAGCTACTCCAAAGTATAGGAGCCGTAAATATTATTTAAATATAGTGCTCTAGGAAGCAATCTGGAAGTAAACAGGGCCTTGCTTGAGTTGTTTGAGCCCATTGCAGGCAGAGCCTCCTGCTCCAGCAGGAACTGCCTTTCCTGTGCAAGCACCAGGAGAGATCCCACTGCAGGAAAAACCCCAGGCCAGCCCCAAGACAGTGAAGGCCTCGGGCACAAGTGCAGAGTGCCGTGCTGGCAGCTGTGCCAGGGAGAGCCTGAGGCACCAAAGGCACCTTGGCAGCAGCAGCTGCTCCCAGGCCATGGCCACAAGCCTCCCTTGGCAGCCCGGCCTGGTGGCCAGCACTGCAGAGCTGCTGCTGCTGCTTCAGGGCTCCTTTCTGCCTGGGCTCTGCCCCAGCCCACAGAGTGTGACCTCAGCCCTGAGCCTGGCACAGCCACTGCGCCTGAGCCCTGCAAAGCCTCAAGGTCACCTGGGCCAGCCGGGCTCTGTCAGCCCCTGGGGAAGGCAGGGCCAGCAAAGGCCACAGAAGGGGCTGCCTTTGGCTGCTGCATGTGGGCTCCAGCAGAGACAAGGAGGAGTCAAGGCAGTGCATGGAGTCCAGGGAGCAGCCCCTTCTCCCCATGCAATCCTGGAATTGTTTGCATGGGAAGAGCTCTGCAGTGCTCATCTCATCCAAACCCCTGCCATGAGCAGGGACATCTTTGAGCAGCTCAGGTTGTTGAGAGCCCTTTCCCAGGTGGACTGGAATTTTTCCAGGGGTAGGGCATTGATCACTTCTCTGGGAACCTGTCCCAGTGAGAAGAATAAAACAGAAGTTACACACTGTCATATGTTAAATTAGGTTGCTATGTTATTATTGTAATATTTAAATCTATGTTAACACTCACCTTGTTATCTGTACCCTTGCTGTACCCCCCCCATGTCCCCATGTCTTACTTGCCACCAACATCCAAGTTATATGCCCTCCTTCTCCCCAGTTCCCAAGTCCCTCCCTTCCCTTTTCGGGTCAAGCCTCCGTTGCTCCCTGCCGGCCTGCTAGTCATATCCCGAGACACCACCCAGTATGCAAATGAACTAGACCAATGAACTAGACCCCCCATGATGCTCGGCTCCGCAAAAGAGTCTCCGTAACCTAGAGAGTGATCAGGCCGAGAAGCACCCCTAGACCAAGCCAGCTTCTTCGAGTTCCTGGGAACCCCTGTGAGGGCGAACTCCCGGCCCTGCAGCATCCCAGCAGCAGGAACGACGCAGACCTCCTCCTCGGCAGAGTCAGCAGCGTCCTCAGGGAGCAACGGAGGCGGCGCGAGCGAACCCACCCGAGCTCCCCCACTTTTAATAAAGGCACAAAAAGGAGAAAAAACGATCTCCTGCCCTTTTATTTTTAACAAGCCTGCCCCAAACGCCTTCCTCTGGGAGACACTTTTGGGAGGCTGCAGTGAGTCACCACTGACCCACACTGACACAGGTGGGTGTTCAAAGTGCCCCCAGTGGAGCAGCTTTTTGTCCCAATTCGGCGGCATTCCTGTGGGGTACCGGGCTCCCCGTGCCCCCCTTGGCCCCTCAGCCGGGCTCGGGGGCCGCCTGACTCAGAGCCAGCCCCGGCTGTGGGGGTCCCCGGGGGGCCCTGGGGAGGGGGCGGCGGGGCTGACGGAGCTCTGTGCCCGGGGCTGGGGGCGGCTGCCCAGGGAGCAGAGGATGCAGGGTCCCCCCGCGCTGGGGCTTGGTCTGCCCGGCTCAGGGGCTGCACTGTCAGCCCAGAGGCACGTGGGGATGGCCCAGTACCAGCAGGGCTGGGAGGGAAACCCGGGAATGGGGGGAGCAGAAATGGGCAGGACCAGAGCTGGGGCTGTTCCAGAAGCCTGGACATGTTGGGAACATGGACAAGGGGGACCCATGGATACCCCAGGACCCTGACACAGGGACCCCAGACAGTGCAGACCCCTGGGACACCTGTGATGCAGAACTGGTGAGGCCAGAGAAGGGGAACCTCCTGGATTCCCAGGAGCCACAGCAGCCCAGAGAGGGGGAACACCAACACAAACATGATCCACAGAAACCCAGACAGGATGGAGCCTCCAGGACTCCAAAGTGGAGAGACCAGAGAGAAGAACCTCATGGTTGGGTGTTTCTGCTGAATCTTGGTCATTCTTGTATTTTGGAGGAATGAATCTTGGTGTTTTGGGAGGTTTATAAGGGTGCCAGATGCCCGGTGACTTCTAGAGTTGGACTTGGGCAGGAGGAACCCCCTAACCCAATGTGCTCATTCATTGTATTTTTCTGAAAACCAGGATTACTCATTCCCAAACCTTGGCCGGATGGAGAAGGAGACTGCAAGGAAGAGGAAGATCCCCTGGGACAGCCAGGCAGGTGAGGAGGAAATCACTGTCCCCTTCCCCTTCTCTCCTGCCCCATCTCCCAGCCCAGCATGGCCCCCGGCTGCAGGACAACCCCACTGCTGACGTCGTCCTGCCAGGGATTCCCTGGGGGGATCTCCTTCTCCTTCCCTCTGGCACAGAGGAAATTCCATCCTCTCCTTGTTCTTCCTCCCCCAGACAAGGAACTGAGGATGGAGACCAGGGAGGAAAAATCCCCAAAGCAGAACCTCATGGAAGAGGCTGTTTTGAACGGATCCCTGGCACAGGAATCAAACGGGGAGGAAAAGCCCCAGAGATCCCACAGGAGGAGGGGCTCCAAACCTATCCCAGGTTTCTCTGAGGAGGAAAGACCCACCCTGTGCCAGGAACGTGGCCAGAGATCAAGCCAGAGCTCAGAACTGGTGGCCCATGAGCAGCTTCATGACAGGGAGCAGTCCTATGAGTGCTTGGAGTGTGGGAAGAGCTTTAGCAACAACTCCAGCCTGATCCGCCACCAGAGGATCCACACTGGGGAATGGCCCTACGTGTGTGGGGAATGTGGGAAGAGCTTCAGTCACACCTCCAACTTGACTGTTCACCAGAGGACCCACACTGGGGACAGGCCCTATGAGTGTTCTGAATGTGGGAAGGGGTTTCACACCACCTCCAATCTCCTCAAGCACGAGCGCATTCACACAGAAGAGAGGCCCTTCCGCTGCCCTGACTGTGGGAAGGGCTTCAGGCATAACTCCCACCTCATCACCCACGGGCGCATCCACACTGGGGAGAGGCCCTACGAGTGTCCCGAGTGTGGGAAGAGCTTCACCCAGAGCTCTACCTTGACCAAACACCAACAGCAACACCAGTAAGGGAAGCCCTGAGAGTGCCCCGACTGAGGGAACAGCTTCATGTGTGTCTCCAAGTTCTCCCCTTATCAGAGGACCCACCTTGGGAAGAGCCCTAGTGACCCACAGTTCCCTGTGATTCATTCTGGGAGGACACCTGTCCCTCTCCCTGTGTCTGGCAATGATGTGAGGTGGGATTTAAGGATGTGAGGGTCTGGCTATGGCCCCATCATTGTATGTGATCCCATCTCAGGTCATTGCCAGGGGCAGGAAATGGAGTCTATCTCTCCCTATGAGAATGGTATCCTTTCCAGGCACGAGGAAATATGTGGAAAGGAAGAGCCAGTCACTGTTGTTGTAGTTTTCCATTTATATCATTTGTCTTATCCTTTCTGTTATCCATATTGTTTCTATTTCTATTTGTTCCTTATCTTGTTGCTGTTCCCAATAAATTGTTCTTATCCCAGCCTGGGATCTTTGCCTTTTGTACTTTCAGTGGGGGATGGAGGGCAGCGAGTGGAAACAGAATGGTTTTAGGGGACCACAGAATTTGGGGAATCCCATTCCTAAAGCCTGGCCCATGGAAACTGAGCATCCCAGCTGGTGCCAGCCCTGGCTGCCCTGGAACAGCCTTGGGAGCGCGCCCCTGGCTGGGGCTGTGGGAACCTCTTCCCTCTGGTGCCCAGGGACAGGACTGGAGGAAAGGGCTGGAGCTGAGTTGGGGCAGGTTTGGGTGGGATCTGAGGAAAAGGTTTTTCCCCCAGAGGCTGCTGGGGCACTGACCAGGCTCCCAGGGAAGGGTCCCAGCTCCAGGGCTCTGGGAGCTCCAGCAGCATTTGGACAGCGCTGCCAGGCCCAGGCTGGCATTGTTGGGGTGTCCTGTGCAGGGCCAGGAGTTGGACTCGAGGATCCTGGAGACCTCCCAGGGCTTTCTGGAAATGCTAAAGAGCCCTGTGCTCAGAGGCAGTCACAGCCATTCCATGGGGACATCCCAGGGCACCTTGGGCTGCAAAGGCACCCATCTGTCACAGGCACTCACGGGGACTCCACAGTGACATCCCAGGATTCTCCAGGCTGCCAAAGAGCAGGGATGTCCCAGACACTCCCAGGGGTTCCTTTCATGGACAGAGTGGGAGCTTCAGGCAAAAGCTTCATTTCTTCATTGGAGAAACTCTTGCTGAGTCATGAGGCAGAGAAATGACATCCAACAGCCACCATGGATCCTCAAAACCCTTGAGGAGGCCCAGACATGTAAAATTCCATCTAACAGAGGAGATTTGGAGATGCTGGATACATACCTAGCCCCAGATTTTATCTAAGGTTTTTGTGTAAAGGATTGCACAGGTGGAATTGAATCACAATGCAATTTGTCCCACAGGATTAACGATGGAATACCAGATTTATTTCTAGAAAGACCACTTTGATTGTTTTGATAAGGATTAGAAAGAAAGATTTATTTACACCACAGAGTAAAAAAAAAAAAAAAACAAACAAACAACAACAAAAAAAAACCACAAAAAACAAAAAACCAAAACCTATTTACATCACAGTATAGGAGAAAAAACAATTCCTGCTCCAGCAGGAACTGCCTTTCCTGTGCCAGGACCAGGACAGATCCCACTGCAGGAAAAGCCCCAGGCCAGCCCCAAGACAGTGAAGGCCTCGGGCACAAGTGCAGAGTACCGTGCTGGCAGCTGTGCCAGGGAGAGCCTGAGGCACCAAAGGCACCTTGGCAGCAGCAGCTGCTCCCAGGCCATGGCCACAAGCCTCCCTTGGCAGCCCGGCCTGGTGGCCAGCACTGCAGAGCTGCTGCTGCTGCTTCAGGGCTCCTTTCTGCCTGGGCTCTGCCCCAGCCCACAGAGTGTGACCTCAGCCCTGAGCCTGGCACAGCCGCTGCGCCTGAGCCCTGCAAAGCCTCAAGGTCACCTGGGCCAGCCGGGCTCTGTCAGCCCCTGGGGAAGGCAGGGCCAGCAAAGGCCACAGAAGGGGCTGCCTTTGGCTGCTGCCTGTGGGCTCCAGCAGAGACAAGGAGGAGTCAAGGCAGTGCATGGAGTCCAGGGAGCAGCCCCTTCTCCCCATGCAATCCTGGAATGGTTTGCATGGGAAGAGCTCTGCAGTGCTCATCTCATCCAAATCCCCGCCATGAGCAGGGACATCTTTGAGCAGCTCAGGTTGTTCAGAGCCCTATCCCAGCTGGACTGGAATGTTTCCAGGGATGGGGCATTGACCACCTCCCTGGCAACCTGTCCTGCTGGATCACCAACCTCACCATCAAAAATTTTCTCCTTATCTCTCCTTATTTGAACCTCCCTTCCTTTACTTTAAAACCACCCCCCTTTGTCCTACTGGGACAGGCCCTACCAAAACCTTTGCCCACCCTTGCATTTCCCATGGTCCAGGTTTCCACGGCAATTGCCATGCCAGATGACCCAGGGGTGGTGTCCCAGTGAGGGCTGCCATGGAAACAGTGCCCAGCCCTGCCCCTTTCTGTCTGCCTGAGCTGGCCTTTGGCCCTGGCAGTGGCGTTTGCTGCTGGTTCCGCGGTGCCTGAGCAGCCAGCGCGGCACAGGGCAGGTGGCCATGGCACAAGCCCCCAGCAAGGGATCCCCTCTGCCTCTGGGCACTGACACCAGCCCTGAGCAAGGCGCTGCCACAGTGGGCTCAGTGCAGTGTCCATGGCCACAGCCCCTTGCAATGGCCCAGGGCAGCTTGGCATGATGATCCACCCTCACTCCTGGCCCAGGCCAGTCCTGCAGTGCCCTTCCCCACAGCCTGGCTGCACAGAAGCACTTCCAGGGCTCTCTGCATTTCCCTTGCCCTCACTCTTGCCTCACTCACACACCTGCCAACAACCCAGCGGGAGCTTTGAGCTGCAAGGAGTTCAAAGCTTGTCTGTCCTTCAGCAGTTGGTCTAATTCTGCCTTCAGCCAACTCTGGATTTGTGTTTATGGAACAACCACCTGTGTGTCTCAAACATTCCTTGCATGGTTCTGTCTTTAGGAAGGGGAACCTCCTTGGTGGCACCTTGGGCTTGGCACACATTTGAGATGGTATGAAACTCAGGAATTTTAGATTGCTTAAAAAAGGAAGAAAACCCTTCTTTGTCTGAGTGCAGCCAGTTCTCTGAGCAAAGCAGGTCCCAGCTGAGTGCAGGGAGACAGGATGGGGTTGGGGAATGTGGAGCAAGGTTGTGCACACTGTGTCAGACCTCAAGGCACAGCTTCTTTGAGCAGGCCAGACCTCGCGAGGAGAGACCCTGAGTCAATATCAATCACAAAATGCTGCAATCACCTCTTCTCTAAAGAGAAAAATACACCCTTGAAAATAGGAATGTTGGTTTATTAAAAGCTCTATGAAATATTTCTCCATAACTCCAGGAAAAAAAACTTCCTAATGAACAGCACCAGACCAGAGGGAAATCAAGGCACAGTCATGGTTTGCCAGCACTTGCTTGATCCTAATGAGCCTCGTGGGGCATTTGGTGCTGAGCCCTGGAACCTCAGGGCCTGAGAGGAGTTTGCACAAACCTTTCCAGGAGTCAAAGTCAGAGGAAACACCCAAAGTGTCTCAAAGCAATAACGGGTCCTACTGATGTCCATCCTCAACAAGGGCTCCTCATGGAGTCCTTGGAGCAGAGAATTGGAAGCCAAAATTGCACAAAAACTTCATAGAGACTCAGTGACAAAAAAGAAGTACTTAAATTACCCCTGAGTACTCAGAAGTATGAATGATCCCTACTGAGTATTTTTACTGACCAAGAATCCCATGGGACCTGATAAAGAACAAAGCTGGGGGCAATGATTGCACAAATTTTTCCTAGAGTCAGTTTGAAAAGGAAACACCAAGTACCTTAAAAGAACTGAAGTACCTTGAACCATTAATGGGCCCCACTGAGTGTTGTTACTGGCAAAGCCTCTCAAGGGACTCATTAAAGCAGAGAATTGGAGGCCAGGATTGCACAAACCTCTCAGAGACTCCAAGGCAAAAGCCAAACCCAAAGGCCTTGGAAAAACCTGCAGTCCCTGGCAGCATGAAGGAGCCCCCCAGGGCCATTGCTGACCAAGGCTCCTTCCCCAGGGACTCCTTCCAGCACATCCTGGAGGCCACTGGCATGGGAGGGGGATGCTGAGGGCAGGACAAGGGGCTGACAGTGCCCAGCCTGGCTGGGGCTGTGCCAGGAGGCCCCAGGGCCTCAGGACAAGGTGTCTCCTCAGTGTCCTTGGTGGCACAGAGGCTGCTGTGGCCCAGGGCACCAAGACTTGGCTTCTCTTTGTCCCCACCTGTCATCACTGCCTGCAGTTCTCTGCTCTGCCTGGGGCCTGGGGACACTTTCTGTGTTGTGTCCCTCAGTGGGACCCATTAAAACTTCCAGAAACTTTAGATTTCTAATCTCACTTTGAGTTTTGGAGAAGTTTTCGATCACACCCTGAGGGACTGAGTCTGATGTAAACAGCAACAAAGCCCTTGGGCTGTATCTGTGCTGCTGAGCTGGGCTGAGCTCATCATCAAGAGTGTGATCCTGGCAACCAAGAAGAGCTTAAAAACACATTTCTCTGGATGAGCAGCTTTTCTGCCAGCCCAGCAGGGCTGGGGCACTGCCTGCAGCCACCCCAGGCACAGCACACAGGCACAAAGGGCTTCAGCTCAGCCTGGGCTGGCAGCACAGAGCAGAGCTCACTCAGGGCTCACTGCAGGAGAAATCCTCCCAGGCTTGCAAACAGTCACTCTCTGGCTGGGGGAAGAGTAGCTGCAGCTCCTGCAGGGATCTCCTGAAGCTGCCACATCCCCCAGCTTGGAGCACCTTCCAGGAGCACTGTGGGAGCTGCTGCAGGGCAGGGATGTGGCCCTAGGGCAGGGCTGGGTTTCCCTGCTGCCCCAGGCCAGGCCCAGCACAAGGCAGCTCCCTGGGGCCAGGCTCTGCTGCAGGGCTGAGCAGCCGGGGCTGCAGCCAGGGGTGCCCAGGGCTGTGGTGCAGAGCAGGGTCCTGCAGCCCAGGGCGCTGTGCTGGCCCAGGGACTCTGCTGCCTGCCAGGGACAGCTCTCAGCCGGCCCGGGGAGCTGCTGCCAGCGCTGGGGAGAAGCTGTGGGGGGAAAGAGCCACCCTGAGCAGGGCAGCTGCTGCTGCTGCTGCTGCTGCTGCTGAGAGGGGCTGTGTGGGGCAGGGCTGCTCCCAGCTCCACACCAGCCTGGGCACAGCTGCGGAGGACACTTGCCAAAAGAAGGTAAGCCTGGCATTGCTGTAAGGATCAGGAGCTTTCCTGAGAGTGTTTTCATCTTCCTGCGTGATGAAGGATGGGAATGTTCGGGTGATGACAAAAAGATTCTTGCTTTTTATATAGTTTTCTTTTTTTTTTTTTAACTCTGTTACTACTGTTATATAATTTTAAAACTTTAATTGTTAATTAACTCTATTCAACTACTTTTACATAATTATATATGTATAATTCTTAATTAACTCTAGTATGTTTCTTACCCTTTGTCTTCGATTTTAGAACAATTAACAGACCTAAATTCATTCCTTAAATACTGTATAGTCTTATTATCAGGAAGAGGGCCTACAAGAAGAACATTTTGGTTTTTAATGTGATTGTGAGCCATCATAAAAAAAACGGATGCAAAGAAGCCCTTTGCCATACTCCAATGGGTTGACCCAGGAGTGAGTAACTGGGGCAAATGACTTACCTTTTGGATAATCCTTTTAAATATGTTAATTAATGAACTTGAAAAGGTTGCTGAACTGAGGGGCTGGGTGTGCGCCATCCCTTTTGTGACACCTGGAAGTTTCCAATAAAAGTTTGCTTGTTACTTTATTCTTATAACATTTTTGAAAGAGTTTATTTTCTTTTTTGATTATAGGCAACAGGAGGATGAGAGAAGCAGAACAGGAATTGTAATCACAGAATCACGCAATATTTAAAGGGACACAGATGATCATCAAAGTAATGGTTCAACATTTACAGGTGTCTGTGTGTTCCAGAGTAGGGTGTATGGGAAATGGCTTTGATTTTGGTTAGAGGTATCTCCGCTAACTCTTCCCTGTCCTTTTCTCCATGGCAGTACCCAATGCCCAGCCAAAGCAAATGTCCAACAGCAGCTCCATCAGCCACTTCCTCCTGCTGGCATTGGCAGACACGTGGCAGCTGCAGCTCCTGCACTTCTGCCTCTTCTTGGGCATCTCCCTGGCTGTCCTCCTGGGCAACGGGCTCATCATCAGCGCCGTAGCCTGCGGCCACCTCCTGCACAGCCCCATGTTCTTCTTCCTGCTCAACCTGGCCCTCACCGACCTGGGTTTCATCTGCACCACTGTCCCCAAAGCCATGCACAATTCCCTCTGGGACACCAGCACCATCTCCTACAAAGGATGTGCTGCACAGCTCTTTTTCTTTGTGGTCTTCACTGGAACAGAATATTTCCTTCTGACCATCATGTGCTACGACCGCTACGTGTCCATCTGCAAACCCCTGCACTACGGGACCCTCCTGGGTAGCAGAGCTTGTGCCCACATGGCAGCAGCTGCCTGGGCCAGTGCCTTTCTCTATTCACTGTTGCACACAGCCACTACATTTTCCCTTCCCCTGTGGCATGGCAATTCCCTGGGCCAGTTCTTCTGTGAAATCCCACAGATCCTCAAGCTCTCCTGCTCAAAATCTTTCCTCAGGCAACATGGGCTCATTGCTGTTAGTGTCTGTTTAACATTTGGTTGTTTTGTGTTCATTGTTTTCTCCTATATGCAGATCTTCAGGGCCGTGCTGAGGATCCCCTCGGAGCAGGGCCGGCACAAAGCCTTTTCCACCTGCCTCCCTCACCTGGCCGTGGTCTCTCTGTTTATATGTACTGCCATTTTTGCCTACCTGAAGCCCCCCTCCATCTCGTCCCCATCCCTGGATTTGTCAGTGTCAGTTCTGTACTCGGTGCCTCCAGCCCTGAACCCCCTCATCTACAGCCTGAGGAACCAGGAACTCAAGGCTGCAGTGTGGAGACTGATGACTGGATGCTTTCAGGAACATTAAACTGCTGGCCAATTTATGCAAATCACTTGTAATAAATGTCATCTTTGATACCTTTTGTTGGTTTTTTTATGGGGTTCTTCTTTCTAGTGTTTTACATTTTTAACCTTGTGCACAAAAAAATATTGTTTGTGCGATTTCTCAATTTGTTTCTCTTCACCTTATCTGAGGCCACAGACTGTGCGAACAAGGGGCTCTGCTCTCCATGGCTTTAAATAAACTGAAGGATCTTGCAGCCATGTTTTCTGCAGAGATCCCCCTTTGGTTCCCTTCTCTGCAGCTGCAGCAGCAATGTCTGTGTGCAGAGCTGGGGGCAGATCAGTGCTGGCACAGCAGCTGTGCCCAGCAGCAGCAGCAGCCCTTGGTGTTGCCAGTGCTGCTGCCGTGGCCCTGCCCCGCTGCCCTGCTGGCCCTGGTGTTGCTGTAGGGCCTGAGTGCTCTCGGGGCTGGGCACAGTGCTGGGGGTGGCAGTGCCGGGGCTGCAGCAGGGACAGGCCATGGGCACTGCTGGGGCAGCGCTGACGCCTCAGGCCAGGCCCTGGGGGCTGCAGGCTCCTTGCCCAGGCTCTCTCCAGAACACTTTGCCCAGGACAAAGCTGGGCACAGAAAAGCCCCGGGAGCAGCCCCAGGCTGGCCGTGGGCAGGCTGGGGGCAAACAGCATGGCTGGGGCTCTGCAAGGTGCCTGGGGGCAACTGAGATCCTACTGGGATCATACTGGCAGCAACTGTGAGAGAGCCTGGGCCCATGCTGTGGGTGACTGGGATCATACTGGATCATACTGGCAGCAACTGGGACTGCACTGAGGGTGACTGGGAGTGGCTGTGAACAACTGGAATCAGGCTGGAAGTAACTGAGGACAACTGGGAATGACTGGGAACATGCTGGGAGTGACTGGGATACACTGGGAGAGACTGAAACCACAGTGGGGGTAAATGGGAGCAACTGGAACCACACTGGATGACAATGGGAGCAGCTGTGTCCATGCTGGGGTCATACTGGGACCCTACTGGAACCAGACTGGGAGTGACTGGAAAGGTGCTGGCTGTGACTGGAACCATGCTGGAGGTGGCTGGGAGCAACTGAGCTCAAACTGGGAGTGACAGGCAGTCACTCAGGGCATTACTGGAATAATACTGGGAGTATCTGGGAGTGACTGGGGTCATACTGGGGGTAACTGGAACCACACTGGGGGTGACTGGGTCCTACTGGGTTCATCCTGGGAGCCACTGGGATTACAATGCGTGCGAACAGATCCTGACTGGGGGTTACTGGAAGCTACTGTTGGGAAGAAAATGTGGACACATTGGGAGCAACTGGGATCAACTGGAAGGGACTGCAACCATGCTGAGGGGACTGAGACCACAACTGGGGAAAGTGGGATCATACTGGGAGCAACTGGGACCACACTTTGGGCAACTGCCAGAAACTTGGACCATGCTGGAGGCAATTGGGAGGAACTGGGAAAGGCTGGGATCATTCTGAGGTAACCAGAACATTACTGAAGAAACTGGGATACACTGGAAGTGCCTGTAACTATGCTGGGTACAATGGAACCACACTGGGAGGAACTGGGAACAACTGGAACTATTTTGGCAGCAGCTGGGGTCACACTGAGGGTGACTGGACTCCTACTGGGATTGACTTGGAGTGGCTGTGAGCAACTGGAATCATGCCAAAAGCAACTGGGAGGAACTGGGAAGGACTGGGAGCATGCTGGGAGTGACTGGGATCTACTGGGGGAGACTGGGTGCTATAAGAATCATACTGGGTGCCACTGGGGTCAGGTTGGAAATGACAGGGAGCAGCTGGGGTCACACTGGATGCCACTGGCATCATTTTGGGAGTGACTGGCATCAGACTGGGATTATAGTGGGTGTTAATGAACCCTGACTAGGAGTTACTGGGAGCTACCAGACTTTTAAGACCCGCTTTAAATAAGCTGAGTTCGTAGTGGTCTCAGAGTACAAAGGAGGCAAAGAGAATATTTTTTAACCAAAAATCTATGCACTTTTATTAATGTGCCCGCAAAACTGATATGCAATAGTGAAAGAGAGTAGAGAGAAAGAAAGCAATAAAGAGGGTGAGAAGGACAGAAAAAAGAGATAGGAAAAGTAGGATATAGCTACAACATCAGAGATGGGGGCAGTTCTCATGGCTACTCCTTTGCCAATAGACACCTTCTCAGTCCATGTAGCAACTTTTCGCCAATAGACCCTTTCATAGTCCTCGTGGTGTTGCTAGTGTGTAGTGGTGCGTTGAGCTGTGTTTATCAGTTTTAGTTTTGTATAACTTTGTTATTGAGTTTTGTTAAATGGTTTGTTCCAAGTTCCCCCCATTCCTTGCTGTGATCACAGTTGGTCTGTCCCTTCCAGAACCTACTGTTTCCTTGACAACCCTCCTGCCTATCAACTGTCCCCTCCCCACTAGAGCCTGTCTGTCTCTCAGGAGGCCTCTCCCCCTTCTGGAAAGGTCTGAGAGGTTTGGCCCCTGATTGGGACAGGTTCTGGAAATCCCCTACTCCTTCCCAGGGATTGGACCATTGTGCATTACCCCACCCCCTAACTCCTCCCCTGGTTTTGTTCTATTGGCCAGTTGCGTTGGACACACCCCCAAACCCCTGTGCCTCTTAAACCTCCGCACGTCGAAACGTGCTCACTCTATCTGGGACTCTATCTGGGGACTCGATCTGGTCTCTCTCTCTGGGGATGTTTCCCCGAATAAACCCGTCCTTGTAACACCCAGAAAGAGTCTCCTTCTCCTCCTTCGCCGAAGCTGCGTTCTCACCAACACCGACTGCTCGTGGACCAAGGACCCACCGGATGGGCTCCTGCGGATCCGCTCCGCGGGGCCCTACCGAAGCTGCGCACGCTTCCTGCCAGGGCTGCCGGGCAAGGCTGGGAACCGCGGTAGAGCGGTTCAGAGGAAGCGAAGCCGGCGCACTAGTGCATCCGTTGTCTGCTGTGGGGAGATCTCGGAGGGCTCTCCTTCTTTCAGAGGTGAAAGGCACCCAGCCAAAGTAGGGAAGAAATCTCATGAGTCTAGGCCCAATGCAGCGGGGGAGGGAGAACAGGGCAAGCTGTCCTGCTACACCTCAGGCACAGGTGGTGTGAATCCAGGGCAGTGTAGCGTACTGCGACTACCATTGTTTCAGCCGGACATATATCCGGCAACTCTGTTCCCAAGCAAACACACCTGGCTCAAATGATAATTCTGGTAGCAGTTACATCAGCTCCTGAGGTCTCCCCCTCATTCCCCCCCAAAGTTTCCACGACTAAACGTGAGACAATTAAAGATTTTCAGGCCGACTCCTACATGGGGGTACCCAAAATTCTGTATCCAGGTGATTTGGGGGCAGGATCCAGGAGATTTTGCTGGGTAGCCTGGTGTATCCAGGTGATTTTTTTGGAGTACCCAGGTGATTTTTGAGGATACCCAGGTGATTTTTGAGGTACCCAGGTGTATCCAGGTGATTTGGACGTGTCCAGGTGATTCTTGGGGGTACCCAGCTTGTTTTTGTGGTAGCCAGGTGATTTTTGAGGGACCCAGGTGATTTTGGGGGAGATCCAAGTGATTTTGGGGGTTACTCAGGTGATTATTGAGGTACCCAGGTGATTTTGGGGATTCCCAGGTGTATCCAGGTGACTTGGGGGGGATAAACAGGTGATTTTTCATGGGTACCTACGTGAATTGGGGGGATATCCAGCTGTATCCAGGTGATTTTTGAGGGGTACCCAGGTGATTTTGAGGTTCCCAGGTGATTTTGGGGGGAATTGAGAAGATTTTTGCAGGTACCCAGGTAATTTTGGGGAGTACCCAAATGCATCCAAGTGATTTTGAGGGTACTCAGGTGATTTTTGGGTGTATCCAGGTGATATTTGGGGGTACCCAAATGATTTTTGTGAGTGATCCAGGAGATTCTGGGGAATATCCAGGTGATTTTTTGGGTTTCAAAGGTGATTGGAGGGGTACCTAGGTGATATGGGGGGTTCCCAGGTGTCCCCACTTACCCTGATGGGCCAGGAAAAGATGACGGCCACCATCATGTCCTTCCGGTCGATGTGGACGCAGATGACCCTCGGTGGTGGGGGGGCTGTGGGGGAACACCCCAAAATTTACGGGGCACCCCAACATTCAGAGGCACTGAATCATGATTTAAAGAGTAAAGATTTTAGCTAAAGTGTGGAGAATTTAACAGATGAATGGCTGCATAGCAAAGGCCATATTAACATCAAATTGGTTAGAGTGTAGCTAAAGGCTACGTGACTTAAGGCAAGAAAACACTGCCCTTGAGCACAGATGTTTCATAGCAACGGGGAAGTCGAGAATACATGGTATGTGGGAAAGTACACAAAGTTAAGAAAGTTGCAACTGCAAGGCTAACTGTAAAAAATACGTGCGTTATAAAAGACATAGCCAATCATGAGCTATACTTCTGCAATATGTATGAGCTAATTACTGTCTGTATAAATGTGATAACATTGAACACAATAAACGAGGCTTGTTGATCATGAAAAGCATGAGACTTGTCTCCCGTGGCTTCTTCCAACAAATGGTGACCCTGACGAAGTGATATCCCCCTGTCGTTTCTGCTGGCCAGAAGAAAATGGGGGACACACTACCACGATTGTTGGAGGCTGCGTTGGGTTCGGGTCCTGCAGCTAGAGGGACGACTACAGAGCACTAGAAGAGGCTCCGAGTCCCGAGTGACCACAGCGGTGGGCTCGGCCGATACATGCTGCCGAGACCTGGAGGGGCTGCAACAGCGCTGACATTGGTATGGACCGGCAAGCGGCATATGATTTATTCACAGCATTTCTAAGGAAAAGGCAGATTAAGGGGATAGACTTAGACAAGGAGCTCCCCTCTCTCCTGAAGTTTGCTACCTCTTACGGTTTCTTTGTTAATCCTCATACTGTTCATGATTTGGGGGAGTGGAGAAACTTCGGGGATAAGCTCTGGGAGTTAGTATTAGAAGATGATAAATCCGCTAAAAAGATGAGTAAGTTGTGGAAAGTGGTGCAAAATGAATTGTTAATGAGTCGGGCACAAAAAAGGGCAGCTGAGGAGGTGAAAGTTGCACAAGAAAGGAGTAAGGATTATGGATTGCAGTGGAATGCTAGTGCTCCAAACCCCCCCGCTTTTACAACCGTCAATCTGCCGGCTTCGGCACCATCTGCACACCCTTGGAAGGAGGCAGACGACACTGATAATGAGCCCGAAAGGTCAGCTCATTGTCCTCCCCAGGCGGCCAACCCCCCCAGAAACCCTGAGCCTGTCCCAGGGGCTGAATCTGACCTCGCGGGGACTATGGCTAGAGAAAGGCGTGAGCTGTGGACTAGGCAAGCCCGGCGGGGGTGGAGGAGAGAGATAATGACCTAGTAACGGCCGCGAGTGAGAGTTCAGCGTTCCCAGTCGTCTATACACCTAATCCACAAGGAGGGTTGCAGGCAGCTATTACAACATTAGATTGGAAGGTGCTAGCCCAGTTACGTGCTACGGTGGGAAGTTATGGAGTCACTAGTGAACCAGTTAAACAAATGCTTGATTATCTTTTTAACGCCCACGTGATGCTTCCTTCTGATATTAGAGGCATAGCACGATTGATTTATACCCCTCATCAGATGTTGTTGTTTAATGCACATTGGCAACAAGAGGCTACGCTATCAGCTAACATTCAGAGAGCTCAGGGAGATCCTTTGCATGGCATAACCATTGATGAATTAATGGGTTTGGGCGCATACTCGTGAGTAGAAGCACAGGCACTGTCGGGACCAGACAAATGCAGAGAGATTATGGCTGTAGCTAAGAGAGCCATGGAGAAAATTAAAACGCCAGGGGGTACACCCATTTACATGGGGATAAAACAGGGGAGGGAGGAGTCACTAGGCACCTTCGTAGATAAACTAATGGATGCTATAACAAAAGCTGGTGTGGCTGAATATATGCAAGGGGCCTTACTAAAACAATGTGTATTACAGAATTGTAATTCCTCAACTAGAACCCTCATTAATACTATGCCAGGGGACTGGACAATCCCGGACTTGTTAGAGAAGGCAGCCTCCCTTCCATCGGATTCTCAGGCTTTTTTAGTGGATGCTTTGCAAAAGATAGGGGAGGGGTTACAAGAGCAGGCAAAGTCATTACAGGAGCAGTCAAAAGCCGCGCAAACTCAGGTCCTGGCAGCTCTTGCGCCCCTCCAAGTGGCTGCTGCGGTGAACTCCCGCCCTCGCTCAACCAACGATAGCCGTGTAAAATGTTTCCGCTGTGGAGGCTTTGGACATATTTGCCGCGTGTGTGGAGCGACAGGAGTCTGGTGTGGAAAATGCCAATCCAATACGCACAACACTAGTGCCTGTCGCAGGAAATCGGGAAACTCAAGAAGCAGCGCGAGCAGTTGCCACGTGAGGACACAAATTGCAGCTGCAGTGCCATCAGGACTCAACAGCAATTACAACCAGCCACCAGGGGAAGCCTCGGCCTGGACGTGGCAGCCTCAATAGATGTTACAATTATGACCAGTCAACCACAAAAGATCCTCACAGGACTAGATGGACCTATCCTGATAAATGGACAACCAGTCGGAGGACTACTCTTAGGCCGATCGTCTGCAAGCATGTTGGGACTGTTTGTAATACCGGGTGTATAAGATTTGGACTATGAGGGGGAAATTATGATCATGGTTCACACCCCCTACCCTCCAGTAAAAGTCTCAAAAGGACAACGGCTAGCTCAATTAATACCGCTTCCACAGATGACAAAGGGATTGATACCCTTAAAAAAGGATCCCAGACGGCAGGGAAGCTTTGGCTCAACTGGAGGGTTAACCTTGCTCACTATTGATTTGACAACTCGTCCAAAAAGGCCATGTCAACTTTCTTTTCAGAATCGGAGCATTACATTGATCGGATTGTTAGATACGGAGGCCGACACCTGCATTATCGCCCCTGGAGAGTGGCCCTCGGACTGGCCAGTGCAGCCCTCTGCTATCACAGTGACAGGGATCGGTGGAATGACACTGGGAAATCGCACACCCGTACTCAAGGTGGAAATAGATGGCAAGCAGGCTGCAGCATCATTTTCTATTGCTCCACTTCCTCCTACAGTGGCATGCCTAATCGGCCGGGACGTCCTGTCTCAATTGGGCCTCGTCCTCACCAATGAGCACCCTTTAGAGTAATGGCCATTGCTTAGACTTTCCCGCTACCACTTACTTGGACTACCGAGGAACCTGTAGTGGTTAAGCAATGGCCGCTAAAACGGGAAAGTCTTGAGCAAGCTCATCAGTTAGTCCAGGAGCAATATGCACAAGGACACTTGAAACTGTCTACCAGCCCTTAGAACACTCCAATATTTGTGATAAAAAAGAAATCTAGAAAATATCGGCTATTACATGACTTGAGAGCTGTCAATCGTCAAAGAGAACCCATGGGGGCACTGCAACCAGGACTTCCTAACCCCTCTATGCTTCCGGAGAATTGGCCCATCCTTATAATTGATTTAAAGGATTGCTTTTTTACCATTGCCTTGCACCCACAAGACACAAAACGATTTGCTTTTACCTTGCCCGCAATTAATAGAAGAGAACCTGATAAAAGGTTCGAATGGACTGTTCTGCCACAAAGAATGTGTAATTCACCCACCCTATGTCAGCTTTATGTTGACACTGCACTACAGCCACTTCAACAAAAGATGCCCAGAACTATCATTTATCATTACATGGATGATATTTTGTTTTCTCAGGAGGTACCATTCACAGATGAGCAAATAGAGGACATTGTAACAACATTAGCAGAATTCTCCCTCATTGTTGCTCCTGAAAAAGTACAAAGGACTGCACCTTAGAAATATCTGGGTTGGACTATTACTGAACAAAAGATTAAACCACAGAAGCTATTAATTAGTACTACAATCACCACATTACATGAGGCTCAGAAACTCTTGGGTGACTTGCAGTGGTTAAAGCCTGTCACTGGCATTCCCAACAACCTGTTGGAGGACCTGCAGCCCTTGCTAAAGGGCACTGATCCCTGTACTCCTGTGACACTTAGTGAAAAACAACAGGAAACCTTGCAGCACATTATGGACTGTGTTTTAAAAGGCTTTGTGTCACGAATGGATCCTGACTTGCCCTTACATCTCACTATCTGGCACGCTGACATGCACCTCTTAGGAGCAGTTACCCAACCTCAAAAGAAAATGGAGGAGAGAGTACTGGAATGGATCTCACCGCCTTTACAGAAACGGAAAACAATAACCACAAAAATTGAAAACTTGGCAGCAGTAATTAAGAAGGGGCGTATGCGTGTAATGGAGATCAACGGTCTGGAACCAGCGACAATTAACCTGCCCATGGAAAAAGCCACACTGACTGGTATCTTTTAAATTCTGTCGACCTGGCCAAAGCATTGCTGGCCTCAGGAGCGCAAATAGAGACAGGGTCTCTTGTGCCCAGGATGTTAAAGTGGATTGGTGAATGGAGCTGGATCAGCAAACCACTGAGGAAAGAAAAGCCTTATCCCAATGCCATAACAGCCTTCACTGATGCGGGAAAGAAGACACGCAGAGTGGCTATAGTCTGGAAGAAAGGAAAAGAATGGCATCAGCAAATCCTGGAAGCAGAGCCTGAGGATAGTTTACAAACCTTGGAGCTTTTAGCTGTAGTATGGGCAGTGACTCACATAAGTGAACCCTTAAATGTAGTATCTGACTCACTTTATGTGGTAGGTGTTGTGTCAAGAATCGAGGCTGCCACCATTAAGGAGGTTCAGAACAAGAGACTGTATGAACTGTTTTTGCAATTGAGGCGTGCCTTGAGAAATAGGACTGAGCCCTATTCTATTACTCACATTAGAAGCCACCAATGGGACATTGGTCTGGGGGAAGGAAATCAAAGGGCGGATAAACTGGTATCCACTGCAGTTACGGTACCAATGTCACAGTTCACCCTGGCTAGAGAGGCCCACTCCATGTTCCATCAGAACGCTAAGGGCTTGCAAAAACAGTTTCAGATCTCACATGCAGACGCCACAGCTATTGTCAGGAGTTGCCTTATTTGTGCAAATCATAACAATGGTGTGGGTTTAGGTATAGGGGTCAACCCTTGGGGTACAGCAGTTAATGACATTTGGCAGATGGATGTCACTCATGTGCCTAACTTTGGTCGTCTGAAATACTTGCATGTCACTATTGACACATACAGTAACTTTGTTTGGGCTACTGCCCAACCAGGGGAAAAGGGATCTCACGTAATCAGACACCTAACTAGCTGTTTTGCTGTAATGGGGGTTTGCAGTCAGGTAAAAACGGATAATGGACCTTTCTATACTAGTCAGAGAGTCCAGAGATTCCTAAAACAATGGGGAGTTAAACATGTGACAGGGATACCCCACAACCCTCGAGGACAGGCTATAGTGGAAAGAGCAAATGGTACACTCAAAAGATATTTGGAGAAGTTCAAAGATATTTTGGATGTGCAGGAAAGGCTGTCTAAAACATTGTTTGTGTTAAATTATCTTTGTATTTTTGGATCATCAGAAGTTCCAGCAGCTGTGTCTCATCGCACCGACAGGTCCATTACAGAAAAGGATGAACAGGCTGAGATGTGGGTTAATTATAAATGCCTTAAGACAGGAGTGTGGAAAGGCCCGGCTAAAGTGCTTTACTGGGGTAGGGGTTACCTTTGTATCTCTACCCCCACAGGCTCCGAGTGGATTCCTGCACGCTGGGTTAAACCAGCGAGCCCGCCTCAAGGTGGAGACCGTCAGGAACATACAGCTGCATCTGAAGCTACTGATTCAGCCACATCGATCCTTTTTGCAGACTGTTTTTAGTCCATCTCAGGTGGGTGTACGGACCCCACAACAACTGGCATACTTGCTTGCTTGCTTAGCTAGTTATAACACTGGAGAATTGAGACTTTCTGCATGCTTGAACTGTTGGGACCATATCCATTGTGCTTAGTTACTCATACATTGTGAAAGTTATGAGAGAGATAGATGAGTCCATCAGACGCAGACCAAGGGAGAGCTGTGGTGTGCTTCCTGTAGAAAGAAATAGAAGAATGAAAACGTTCAGCAAACTCTAGAGTCAAGCACTGGGTTGCCATTTCCTCTGGCTGTTCAATTATTTGAAAGTACAGAACAACAGGCCTTAGCATATGCTCAGTGGGAACTTGGGCATCTGACATGGAGAGCTAAGGCTCTTAGTACTTCCCAAGTATTACGGAAGCAGTGTGATGTTGTCTGTAAAATCCCTCGGCAGTGGGCAGTGAAACTGCAGGATTGGGAAGAGCTTTGTCGCAGATTTAGACAGATAGCAGCCGAGAGGCATAAACAAAAAGATAAAAAGAAATTTAACAAGAAAGGCCACAATGTTTAGCCTAATATGGTTTTTTGTAGCATTGCAATGTCCTGGTGTTATTAGCACTTATTGGATACCCCCGCAGCCCAAGGAAAACATCTGGGTAACCTTGGCAAACAAAACAGGACAGGAATCAATATGTTTGGCATTATCCTCACCCGGTAACCCCTTTTCTACGTGTTTAGTGGGAGTGCCCTTGGATGAGCTGCCCTGTCCACAGTCGGCACATAATTGTAAATCAAATGAGGCAATTTTGTATGCTAATCAATGGGATCAAGTGATGCCCCATTTTCCTACAGCTTCTTTGGAGCCTCAGGAACTTGAGATATTGGGTTCCTTAAAAGCGGATTGGTGCATCTATTTCAATTGGACAAGTGTATATCGTGCCGGACCTGGACGGAAAGGTGTCAATATGTCATACCCGATAAATGTTAACGCCACATTGGCCATTTATAGAAATGACACTCAATGGTGCAACTATACAAGTCCCAACATATCTCTGTCATCCAATAATCCCATAGCATTGCCTTACGGAGTATTTTTAATTTGTGGTGATCGAGCTTGGGCCGGAATTCCCTCAAAGATAGAGGGAGGGCCATGCACATTGGGTCGATTAACATTGCTTACGCCAAACACTTCTATGATTCTCCAGATGTGTAAGCAACATCAAAGAATAAGGAGAATGACACATGCATTTAAGCCAGAATGTCGGGACGAAGTAACATTTTGGTCAACAAAAGAAAGAGTATTAGCATCCTTTTTTGCTCCAGGTGTCACTGCAGCCCAAGTTTTGACTATGTTAAACAAATTAGGTTGTTGGTTGGCGAAACAGACAAATGCAACCTCAGTAGCACTATCTCAATTATTGATAGATGTAGACTCGGTAAGACATGCCATGCTACAAAATAGGGCTGCAATTGATTTCCTATTATTAGCACAAGGGTACGGTTGTGAAATGTTTGAAGGGATGTGTTGTATGAACTTATCAGACCACTCCAGCTCTATACATGCACAATTGCACACTTTGCACACACTGACCACCCATTTGCGGCAAGACACTGGCTTTGGGCTTGATAACTGGCTAAAAGGTTTGGGTTTAGGACCCTGGCTAACTTCCTTGTTACAGCATTTAATTACAGTAGGAACTGTGATTTTTGTGTTAGTATTATTGTAACCTTGTCTTTTTAAATGCTTGCAAAACACTTTGATGAAGTTGGAAAATGACAAATGGAACACCTCTTTGCTAGTGCTAAAAGAAAACGGGGGAAGTGTGGAGAATTTAGGAAATGAATGGCTGCATAGCAAAGGCCATATTAATATCAAATCGGTTAAAGTATAGCTATGGCCTGCGTGACTTACAGCAAGAAAACACTGCCCTTGAGCACAGATGTTTCATAGCAACGGGTATGTCGAGAATACATGGTATGTGGGAAAGTACACAAAGCTAAGAAAGTTGCAACTGCAAGGCTAACTGCAAAAATACGTGCATTATAAGAGACATAGCCAATCATGAGCTATACTTTTGCAATATGTATGAGCTGATTACTGCCTGTATAAATGTGATAACATTGAACACAATAAATGAGGCTTGTTGATCATGATAAGCATGAGACTTGTCTTCCGCAGCTTCTTCCAACAGCTGTCCCCAGGGGCAGACGCTGGGGCCCGAGAGCTGTCCCAGCAGGAAGAGGATGTCACTTCCAGGCCTGGGGACAAAGCCTTGAGCCCAGGCCTGGAGGAGGGTGAGAAGGCCCAGCCTTGTTCCCTGCTGGGGCCCAGCTCCCCCAGCTCCGAGGGCACAGAGCTGAGAGCAGAGGCAGCTCCTGCCCTGCCCAGCACCTCTCCTGGCCCCGGCAGTGCCCCACAGGCCCAGCCCGCAGCTGCTGCCCCGGCTGGAGGTGCTGGGCAGGAGGAGCCCGCCGAGCCTCTGGCTGCCCAACAGGAGGAACAGGCAGCGGAGTCTGCTGGGCCTGGCGAGGAGCTGCCATTCCTGGGGACACAGAGCCCAGTCTCTGCCCTACAGAGCCCCCCAGGCTCCAGCCCCCATCTGCTGCTCTTGTCCCGTCTTCTCAGCTGTGTGATCATGTGCCGGGCTCTGCTGCAGATCCAGGGATGCGGGCAGCAGCTGGAGCAGTGCAGGGATGTGGAAGCAGGAGAAGCAGCCACATCTGAAGGAGAGCAGAGCCCAGGGCTGGCCCCTCAAAGACCCCTCAGCCCCCGGCCCACCCAGCTGGGAGCCCTCAGGGAGCAGCAGCAGGGGCCAGTGTCGTGGGCAGTGCGGGCACAGCAAGGTAGTGAGGGGAGGCTCAGGAAAGGGACAGTCCCTGGGACTCCTCTGATGACTCCGACACGTCCCAGGGGGAATAGGAGTCGGACTCGGAGCCAGAGCTGTTCCCTGGGCCAGAGTACATCATGCAAAAGCTGTCTCCGTTGGCAGAGCACATCATCCTTTGCCCTGGGAACAAACGCTTGAGCCCCGTGTTGGAGGAGGATGAGGATCCCCAGGATCCTTGTTCCCTGCTTGGGCCTGGCTCCCCCAGCCCCATGGGCACAGAGGAAGGGGAGCACAAGGCAGAGGTGCCCCAGGGAGAAAGGAACAGCTGCCCAGGAGGCTCCCAGGGGCAAGAGTGCACAGAGCAGGAGCTGTCCCAGGAAGTGGCAGACTGGCAAGAGTGCACAGAGGAAGAGATGTCCCACGGAGAAGTCAACAACTGCCAGGAACACTCAGGCTGGGAGGAATACCTGGAGCAAGAGCTGCTCCAGGAACTCTCAGACTGGCAGGAGAACGTGGAGCAGGAGCTGTCCCCAGGAAACCTCAACAGCTGGGAAGAGGTCTCTGACTGGGAAGAACACATTGGCCAAGCCCCTTCCCAAGAGGAAACGTCCTTTGGCCACCACGTGTCCCGAGGGAACAGTCACGCATCCTGGGTGCTCTCCAGCTGGGAAGATGACAACAACTCAGCGCCGTTGCAGAACTCCTGGGGAGTCAGGGACAACTCCAGCAACTGGATGAAGTCCTTGGCCCCGCAGGAGGACGAGTGGGACGAGCTGAGTGTCCTGGAGCTGCCGCCAGAAGAAGACAAGGAGCAGAAATGGAGACTTCTTGAGGCGGACGGGCTCCTGGTGCCCATCCCTCGGGAAGCCTGGGTTGAGGAGCAGGCCCCGGAGCCGTGCAGCCCAGGCCTGCTCTGTGCCTGGCCTGCCCCCCTGCCAGGACAAACCCTGGTGGAGGAGCTCTCTTCTCCCACCCAGGCCTTCCATGGGCAGCCGTGTGCCCCCAGCAAACGTCCCTCTCGCTTCAGGCGGGTGCTGCGGGCGCTGCGGGGGCTGTTCCGGTGTTCCTGCCTGGTGCCACAGCCCGAGGAGTAGCACGGGCACGGCACCAACAGCAGCCATTGCTGCACAGCCGCCCTCCCTGTCCGGCTGCGGCACCCACGGGAGCATCAGGGAACCAACAGGAACGGGAACAGGAGCATGGCAATGACGGAGATGGCAGAGACATCACAAAGACAACGACAAAGATGACAGACATGAAGACAACAACGACAAAGACAAAGATGAAGACAATGAAGACGAAGAATGGCAAAGGCAACGGAGAAGATAGAGATTAGGAAGGTGAGGACAATGACAAAGACGCTGAGGATTTAGATTTATTTAAAGTTCCATAGAAGAATAAGGGTAGTGATAGGAATAGGATTTTAGCAATACAGAGAAGAGGAATAGGAATAAGAATTCAAAAACCCATAGAAGAAGAGGAATAAGAATTTGAAAAAGCTATAGAAGAAGAATAGGAATAGGAGCAATAATTTTAGAATCCCTAGGAGAAGAAGAGTAATATTAGGTAGCATGTGAAAATATGTAGAAGAAAGAAAGAAGCAAAACAGGGAGAATAAGGAACATACGAAGAAGAATTTGGAATTCCATACATGAAGATAAACTCTAGGAAGCAGGTCAAAGTAGCAAATATTTTGTCTTTTCCAATAAAATTTGCGATGCACAAGAGCAGAGTCTCCAGATTTCCTTTCTCCTCTCTGTGAGCCATTGATGCATCTTCCACTTCAGTCCCAGGGAGTGCCCTGCAAGGAGGGACTGCTGTTGGGGGTTAGACTTGTTTATTTTTTTTTTTTTTTCACCTATAGAATTTTTTCCCAAGAGTTGCAAGGCATCTAATTGCCAGGTACTTATCAGTGCTTAGGTGAAACAAAGCATGGAGGCTGGCCCTTAGCTACATCCTTTGTCTCTGAGAGTTTCTTCCGGGGCGGGTGGGGGGGGGAAGAAGGGGGCTAAGGAGCAGCTTCACTTTTATTGTAGTCTGGATCAAGAGAAGACGAGGCTGCCATTGCTGCCCTGCTGGAGCTGTCTCAGCCCTGTCTCACTGCTTAAGCGCTGTTTTAGAGCTGCTCTGCACCGCGGGCTTGCACTGGCCTCCCTGACAGACATCCCTGCCCTCCAGTGACCACCGACAGAGCTCCGAATTTCATCTCATCTACTATCCCAGGATCTCTTACTGTTCCAGCTTAGTACTTTTTTTAGAGTCCCCAGGGACTAGACTGCCCCGAGTTTTTTGTGAAACTAAGCTCTATCAAAGTCTCTAGTTCTGTTTTCGCTATTAATTGCTGTAGTTGTTTTGTTTGTTTGCCTTGTTATACCTACTAGTAAAGAACTGTTATTCCTATCCCCATATCTCTGCCTGAGAGCCGTTTTAATTTTCTAAATTATAATAATTTGAGGGAAGGGGATTTGAATTATCCATTCCAAGAGAGGCCCTGCCTCTCTTTAGCAGATACCTGTCTTCTTTCAAAACCAAGACACTTACAGAGGTCTTTATTCCTCCAGGTGTTACAGGAGAGAGAGAGCGAGCAGGGTCCTGTGCTTAACATTTAAACCAGGGGGCAGAGGGGTGGGGCAGGTGGGTGATTGGCCCCAGGTTAACACAGGGCAGGGTCAGGAAAGGGGACAAAGGGATGGGGGAGGGGGAAATCTGGGGTAAACCAGACACCAGGCATGGGGGGTGGGGGGGGGGGGTAACAGGAGCAAACCATAACTTATCCAACCTCTCCAAAACCCACATCTCCTTCTTTCCTGCCTAATTTTGAAGGGAAGGAGGGAAGAGACAAACTTAAACTGCTCTCTCTGGTCTCTTCCACCATCTCTCGACAGCAACCACTGTTACATTGGAAGGGGCTGGTTTTTTCTTAGTACACCTTGTAATGACTCCTTTTAGATTCCTAAAGGCTGTGTAAATTCAAATGACAACCAGAACAGCCAGTAAGACATCCTTTACAAATGATGACATTCCCCCTGGCAACCCTCGGTCTTTAAAGATGCTCTCCAGCCAGTCTCCTGCTCCTCACTTGATTTCTTCCATCATGCCTTTCATTTTCTGGACGGAGTTCTGGATGCTCTGGATTTTTCTGGATAGATTGGAGCAGTGTATACCTTGAGTGTCCTCACATTCATGTCCCTGTCCTGCTGACTGAGTCAGAAGCAACAGCAAACACAGGAGTTCTGGCCTCATCTTGGGGGTCAGGAGGATGCTCTTAAAAGAAATCTCAAAAGAACATCCACAGGTAAGCACAATTTAACACAATCTTTTTAAGGCACTGAGTGAGGGATAACACGATGTTTGGGTTCCCCACTTCCTTTTCATCATTGCCTAGAGGAAGCAAAAGCATTGAAGGGGATGGTATGCCTGCCTGAAAAGACCCCATGCCTTTAATGACCTCATATTTTTCGCAAAATCGTGGAGGAGGCGCCACTTGTCCTTCCCCAGCTTTTTGATCATAAACACCAGAGAAATCCAGGGACTGTTAGTTTCCACAATGTGACCTTTAGCCAATTGCTCCTCCAAGGGTTATTTGAGTGCCTTCGATTTCTGTTTGTTCAGCGGTCACTGATCCTCCCAAACTGGGGTATCCATCAGCCAATTTAGTTTTTGGAAGGGGCACTCCTCAGTCGAGGCAAATAAAAATCTTTTGGGTTTTTTGGGATTTCTAGTGTAATTCCCCATTGGGACATGACATCTCTTCCCACAAGGTAAATTTGGAATCTAGAACAAGCAAAGAAGCCAATTGCCCATCTGGTCCCTCAATTTGCACAATGCTCTTGGATTGTTTTGCCAATTGTGTGCCCCCTATACCTGTAACCTTACCAGCCATGGGTTGCAACTCCCAATATGATGGCCACTTGTGTGGTGGTATGACTGTCACATCTGATCCTGTGTGCAGCATTCTCTGGAATTGGATGAAATCCCCCTCCCTCTTGAGCCCACACCAAATTATGGGTTTGTTCTCTCCCACCATTTCTGTCCAATAGACCCAAAGGTCCAGACCATCCTAGGGCAGTTTGGGCAGTGGTATGGCCTGGGCAATGACTCGGCCATTTGTTAGGAAGAGGGGAGGATGGACACAACGTGCCAAGAGAGCTCGTTGCTCCGGATCTGATGGCAAAAGTGCTGGACTAATCTTGATCTCAGAGGGAGTGTGCTTAGAATCCCTGATAACAAGACACTTACTATCAGTCTGCTGTAGGTTGGTCATGTGTCCAGGGTCAACGGTGACCACTTGCCAGTCCAGTGTGTTGAAACGCAAACCTGTTGTTAACTCAAGCCTAAATGGCTTCCATATCCTCTTGGTTGTTCCCAACCCTGAGGGTTCCTTAGTGTCCCATACCTTCCCAGAACTGGGTTGCCCCACAACCCTGACAACCTGACAGGGTGACCTGTCCCATTTTTCTCAACAGAGAAGCTCACGCTCAACAGAGAAGCTCACGCTCCTCCCCTAGTTTTTTGGAACTGGAATGTTCCCTTTCTCCCCCTCCCCCACTGCTCCCACCAGTGTGTGTGATGTTTTATTCTTAAAGGGACAAAAGCACATCACATGTCCCTCCCGCCCACACTGGAAACATTTGACCCTCCCAGTCACTGGTGGTCCAGCTGGAATGGTGGCTGGTGCTGCAATCTGGCCTCTGAGCCCAGACCCTTTCCGCTGTTCATCTGGGTCCCTTATGGCTCACTTGGTGCAGGTCTCAGTGAGGAGGTCCAGGGTTGGAGGTGGAGCAACCAGAAGCCCGGAGATGATCCCCTTGCAGACATCACTGGCATTGCTTTGTGCCACTTCCAGGCACCAAGCGGCTTTGTGCCACTTCCAGGATCATCTTCTGTTGCAACTCCTGCTCCTCTCTCTGGTTTTCCACCACTGCATGAAGTCTATCTATAAAATGTAGGAAAGGCTCAGAAGGGGATTGTTTAATTGAGATATAACTCTGCCTAGGATCTTTAGTGGGCATGATCTGAAATGCCCTTTTGGCAGCATCCTTCACGTGATTTAACACAGGAGGGGTTACTGGGTTTTACTGGTTTGTAGTGGGATGGGGTGCTGGGGGTTACTGGGTTATACTGGGATATACTGGGAGAGGGAGCAGCATATGAGTGAGCGCCCCCGGCTGGCAGGGAGAACCTGGTGGCCAACTGTGAGTTGTACTGGTTTATACTGGGATGGGCTGTTGGAGGCATTGGGATATACTGGGTTATACTGGAATGTACTAATTTTTACTGGATTGGGGTGCTGGGAGTTACTGGGTTATATTGGGTTACACTGGTTTGCACTGGTTTATACTCATTTGTACAGGGATGGCATGCTGGGAGCATTGGTTAATACTGTGTTATGCTGGGTGTACTAAATTTTATTGGGATGTACTGGTTTATACTGAGATGGGGCTTGGGACCCACTGGGAGTGACTTCAGGTTGTGCTGGCCTTACTGGTTTATACTTGGAGCTTCCCCCACAGGGCTCAGGGGATCGGGGGTGGCTCCCAGTGCTTACTGGTTTTTACTGGTGCCCTCCCAGTATAAACCTTGTAAAAGTGGGAGCCCCAAGACCATACTGGGAGCTGCCCTACTTAGACCCACCTTTCATGGGTAGACCTGATGTTCCTAAATCCCCATTGACTTCAACAGGACAGACCTCGTGCAGCTAAACCCTTTACCAGGAGTGGGTTTGAGTGCATTAACCCTTATTGGTTTATACTGGGAGCTGCCACCTAAGGCTGCAGCTCCCAAAGCTGGTGCCATCCCAGTCCATGGCCTGGCATGACTGGCAGGCAATGGTGGCCAGGCAGGACCCCAAGGCCAAGCTGGCCTTTGCCAGAGCCCTGCTGAGCCACAACTTCTCCAACTTCTCAGCCTGGCACCACCAGCTGTGGGTCCTGGTGCTCACCAGGAATTGCAGGAAGTGCCAGACTGGGACACTGTCTCCCAAAAGGCTGAAGGAAGGTGAGAGATTCCCTTGGAAAAATTCCCAGATTTTTGGTGGGATTCTATCCCAAAAATTCTCCAGCCCCTTGCTTGAAGTTGAGCTCTGTTGGGTTGGATGGGTAGACCCAGTGTCCCAAAAAGTCTCCATTGCCTTCAATGGGGAGACCTGCTGTCCCCCAAATTCCCATTGGCCTTTATGAGTAGTCCTGGTGTCCCTAAATCCCCATTGACCTCAATGGTAGACCTGATGTCCTTATAGTTGTTGAAGGGTAAACCTGGTGTCCTAAATCCCCCCAATTGACTTCAATGGAGGTAGACCTGATGTCCCAAAATTCCCATTCACATCAATGGCTGGACCTGATTTCCTAAATTCCCCACATTAAGGGGTCAACCCAGTGTCCCACTGAGCCCATTGGTTTCAGTGGGTATACCTGATGACCCCAAATCCCAATTGTCCTTAATGGGTAGACCTGATGTTCCTAAAATCCCTCTTGTTTTTAACAGATAGACCTGGTGTCCCTAAATCCCCATTGGTTTCAATGGGTAGACCTGATGTCCCTAAATTCCTAGTACTGTCTGGACCAAATTTTCTAAATTCCCCACATTAGTAGATAGACCTGTTTTCCAAAAATTCCCTTTGACTTTAATAAGGTAAATCTGATGTCTCTAAATCTGCATTTCCTTGAACAGGTGGACCTGGTTTCCCCAAATCCCCATTGCCCTTAATAGACATGGTCTCCAAAAAATCCCTATTGATTTTAATAGGTAGACCCCATGTCCCTAAATCCTCATTGGTTTCAAAGGCTAGACCTGTTATCCCTTAACATTGTTGGTATAAATGGGTAGACTTGCTGTCCCTAAATCCTCATTGGATCAAGAGGTTGAACCTGTTGTCCCTAAAAATCCCCATTGGGTTCAATGAGTACACATGAGCCCCCACATACCTGGGTGCCCCCATTCAGATCTCGGGGTGTCTCCTGGCTGCCCCCCTGAGATTTTGGGGTGCCCACTTTGCCCCTCCCCAGAGCTGCAGCTGGTGGGTCATCTTCACCGACCCCACGGACCAAAGCGCCTGGGTGTACCTGCACTGCATCCTCTCCTGAGGTAACTCGGGCCTTCCTCCCATCCCTGGGGCCCTCCCCTGGAGTTTTGGGGTTCCCCCTGAATGTAGGGGTGTTCCCCCACAGGACCCCTGCCGCTGAGGGTCATCTGAGTCCACATTGACTGGGAGGACATGACGGTGGCTATCATCTTCTCCCAGCCAATCAGGGTGAGTGGGGACCCCTGGGAACCCCAAAAAAATCACCTGGGTACCCCAAAAATTACCTGGGAACCTGTCAAAAGTCATCTGGATACACCTGGGTATCCCCAAAAATCTTCTGGCCCCACTAAACTGGTGGTTGTAAAACCCATTGCTTTGACAGGGTAGACCTGGTGTCTCTAAATGCCTATTGACTATAATGGGTAGACCTGGTGTCTCATTTATCCCACTGACTTGAAAGGGTAGTTCTGGTGTCCTGTCTATCCCCATTTATCCCCAGGGACCCTTCCCAGTGTTCCCAGTAATGCCCCAGGGCTCCCAATAACTCCACTGCCCACCCTCAGCCACTCCCAGTACTCCCAGTACCCCAGTTCCCCCCCTTAGCCACCTCCAGTGCTCCCAGGAATAGCTCCCAGTTTGATGACTTTGCCCTCCCAATCCTCCCAGTAACCCCTCCCAGTGATCCCAGTATGCCCAGTTTCCCTGCTTCCTCTCTCCCAGTGCTTCCAGTTCCTCCCCCAGTGCTTCCCCTTAGCCTTTCCCAGTGCTCCCAGTTTTACCAGTAACCCTTCCCAATCAAGCCCTATCAATGGACAGCCCTGGTGTCCCTAAATCCCCAGTGACTTTCATTGAGTAGACCTGGTGTCCTGTGATAGTTACACTTGGAGAAAATAAAAAGTAAAACAGGCCTGGGCTTTAAAAGTTTCAAAGAGAGTGTATTTACACACTCTAAATAATAAAGGGAAATAAAGAAATTGAAACTTCAAAACACTTCCCTTTCTCCCACAAACTGTTCACTTTCCCATAACCAACATAGAGAGATAAAATCTGTGATTTTCAGTCAGTTTCAACTATTTTAACATAATCTTTCATCACCTTGGGAGAGGAGTCTCTCTGGAGTCCATGAAGACATTCGCCACAAGAAACAGTCTGGTGGCTCCCAATGTCACAAACCTGCAACCGCCTGGAATTTTGCAGCTTGTGCCATCTCACCCATGAGCAGCCTTTCTCCTGGCTACTCATGGGCCTCTCAGCATATTTGGGGTATTTGTTTAAGAATGCTTTTTTTAGTATTTTACAAAGATTCTCTTCTATCTTTAAAATTGTCTCTCTCTCAACAGAACTCCTTTTCCTAGAGCTAAAGAGCCAAATCTGTGTCTCAGACAGCTGAGATCTCTTTTTATCTCAGGAGCTGGGGAACTTCCTCTACAACATTCTCAATGAAATCTCAATTACATCAGTCTATTACCTGCAGCTAGAACAGCATTCCCCCCAAAATAGCATCAATATATTACAAGAAATAGTCCATTTCTCCATGGTTTCCATCTAGAGCAGTCCAGTCAAAAATGTCCACCTCCTCAATCCTTTCTTTCAGATAACCTTGATCAGTTCTTTTGCTGACTGTATCGTGCTGTCTCTCTACATTTTAAATCACTCTGATCTTCTCTCCCTCTGGGAAAGGGTTGGAGTTCTGAAAGCTTCCTGTTGCCAGGAAAGGGTTAAATCTGCCCAAGGTCTTTCTCTCTCTCTCTGCAGCTCAGAGATGTCAGAATGCAAGGCCCACGATGGTGATGGGGGGTGCGGGGGGAACAGGCTCAGGAGGGGCTGATGGATCACTTCCCCCACCCCTGCTCCGATCCAAAGCAGACCCAGCATCAGATTCGCTTCTTTGGGCCCAGGGGTGGCGGTGGGGGAGAGATCTTCTCCTCCCCTGGGCCAGTGGCACCAGCAAACCAGGGGCCCAGGCCACGGCCTGGCCAGGGCCCACCACAGCAGCCCCGGGCTGCAGCTTTCTCTCTCTTTCCCTCCCTGCAGAGGCTGGCAGGGGAAGGAGCCCCCCGGCACAGACCAGGCTCGGTGGACCTGGCCGGGCACAGCCCCGGCCACCCAGAGGGCAGCGGGGCCTGGCCCAGGGTCCCCTGCAGCCTAGGGAGTGTTACCTGTGCTCTTGACCAGAAGGAAAAAGGGAGTTTCTCCTGATCTCCTTGATATTAAAGCTTTTACGTCCATGGAGACATAACTACTTTCAATTTGTTCTTTCCTGAACTTCCTGAAAACTCACTTGCTGGTCAAAACCACCACAGCATGGGAACTGATTAAAAAAGATACATGAATTTTTTTTTTTTTTCAGGCAGACTACGTGCATAAGTAAACGTGTATACGTGCCTTATTAACTTTCTGTCAAACTATTGCCAATTATATTGACGCTAATTGCTTTGCACCAATGAATATAACAAGTTATTGTAATGTAGTCAATGATTTAAGATCACGCTTTTTAAGAGTATATAAGCTAGAAAACACATAGAATAAAAACTTCTTCCATTTTGCATCCTGACTACGTGTGTATGTCACGTCCGAGCGGTCCAGCATTGCCCTCAGCTCTGGGCACTCCGGGTTCCCCTGTGGGAGAAAAAGAACAAAATTTGGGGCATTTTGCCACCAAAAATTGGGAATTTCCAGCCTTGAAATTGGTGGTTTTAACCCCCAAATATTTTGGACATCAGCTCTACCCATTGAAATCCATCGATGGAAAAGGACACCAGGTCAATAGGGATGTAGGGACACCAGGTCTACCCTTTTAAAGTCCATGGGGATTTTGCAGCCACCAGGTCTAACCATTAATAGGGCTTGATTGGGAAGGGTTACTGGTTAAACTTGAAGCACTGGGAAGGGCTAAGTGGAAGCTCTGGGGGAGGAACTGGAAGCACTGCGGGGAGTTGCAAGCACTGGGAGGGAGGAATGGGGGAAACGGAGAAAACTGGGAGCACTGGGAGTGGCTAAGGGGGAGAACTGGGGTTACTGGGAGTGCTGGGAGTGGCTAATGGGAGGCAATGGGGTTACTGGGAGCTCCAAGGCATTACTGGGATCACTGGGAAGGGTTCCTGGGGATAAATAAGGGTAAACAGGACACCAGATCCACCCATTCAAGTCAGTGGGATAAAAGAGACACCAGGTCTACCCAGTCAAAGCAATGGGTTTCACAACAACCAGTTTGGTGGAGCCCGGAGATTTTTAGGGGTATCCAGATGATTTTGATGGGTTCCCAAGAAAATTTGGGGGGTACTCATGTGATTTGGGGGAGTACCCAGGTGTATCCAGGTGATTTTTGGGAGTTCCTAGGTTTATCCAGGTGGCTTTAGGGGGTACCAGGGTGATCCTTTTTGGGAGAATCTAGGTGATTTTTTGCGGTTCCCAGGGGTCCCCACTTACCCTGATGTGCTGGGAGAATATGACGGCCACTGTCGTGTCCTCCCAGTCAACGTGGACGAAGATGACCCTCAGCGGCAGGGGTGCTGTGGGGCAATACCCCAACATTGAGGGGGCACCCCAAAACTCCAGGAGAGGGCCTCAGGGATGTGAGGGAGCCCGGAGTTAGCTCAGGAGAGGATGCAGTGCAGGTACACCCAGGTGCTTTGGTCTGTGGGATCGGTGAAGACGGTGTTCTGCACCAGCTGCAGCTCTGGGGAGGGGCAAAGGGGGCACCCCAAAATCTCAGGGGGGCAGCCATGGACACCCTGAGATCTGAATTGGGGCACCCAGGTGTGTGGGGGCTCAGGTCAAACAAATGGGGATTTGGGGACATCAGGTCCATGGAAGGCAGGTCTAAGGGCTCCCAATATGGTCTTGGGGCTCCCACTTTTACAAGGTTTCTACTGGGAGGGCACCAGTAAAAACCAGTAAGCACTGGGAGCCACTCCTGATCCTCCGAGCCGTGTGGGGGCAGCTCCCAGTATAAACCAGTAAGGCCAACACAACCTGAAGTCATTCCCAGTGGGTCCCAAGCCCCATCCCAGTATAAACCAGTACACCCCAATATAACCCAGTACATCCAGTATAACACAGTATTAACCAATGCTCCCAGCATGCCATTCCTGTAAAAATGAGTATAAACCAGTGCAAACCAGTGTAACCCAGTATAACCCAGTCACTCACAACTAGTTTATCCCAGTATAACTCAGTATAAACCAATGCCCCAACATCCTCTCCCAGTATAAACCAGTATAATACACAGTGGTTCACCAAGTCCTCCCTGCAAGCAGGGGGCGCTCACTCATATGCTGCTCCCTCTCCCAGTATATCCCAGTGTAACCCAGTAACCCCCAGCACCCCATCCCAGTACAAACCAGTAAAAGCCAGTGTAACCCAGTAACCCCTCCTGTGTTAAATCACATGAAGGATGCTGCCAAAAGGCATTTCAGATCATGCCTGCTAAAGATCCTAGGCAGAGTTATACCTCAATTAAACAATCCCCATCTGAAACTTTTCCAGATTTTATAGATAGACTTCAAGCAGTGGTGAAAATCCAGAGAGAGGAGCAGGAATTGCAACAGAAGATGATCCTGGAAGTGGCACAAAGCCACTTGGTGCCTGGAAGTGGCACAAAGCAATGCCAGTGATGTCTGCAAGAGGATCATCTCCAGGCTTCTGGTTGCTCCACCTCCAACCCTGGACCTCCTCACTGAGACCTGCACCAAGTGAGCCATAAGGGACCCAGATGAACAGCAGAAAGGGTCTGGGCTCAGAGGCCGGATTGCAGCACCAGCCACCATTCCAGCTGGACCACCAGTGTCTGGGAGGGTCAAATGTTTCCAGTGTGGGCGGGAGGGACATGTGATGTGCTTTTGTCCCTTTAAGAATAAAACATCACACACACTGGTGGGAGCAGTAGGGGAGGGGAAGAAAGGGAACATTCCAGTTCCAAAAAACTAGGGGAGGAGTGTGAGCTTCTCCCACGTGATGAGAAAAATGGGACAGGTCACCGGGTTGTCAGGGTTGTGGGGCAACCCAGTCCTGGGAAGGTATGGGACCCTAAGGAGCCCTCAGGGTTGGTAACAACCAAGAGGATATGGAAGCCATTTAGGCTTGAGTTAACAACAGGAATGCCTTTCAACACACCAGACTGGCAAGTGGTCACCTTTGACCCTGGACACGTGACCAACCTACAGCAGACTGATAGTAAGTGCCTTGTTATCAGGGATTCTAAGCACACTCCCTCTGAGATCAAGATTAGTCCAGCACTTTTGCCATCAGATCCGGAGCAACGAGCTCTCTTGGCACGTTGTGTCCATCCTCCCCTCTTCCTACCAAAGGGCCGAGTCATTGCCCTGGCCATACCACTGCCCAAACTGCCCTAGGATGGTCTGGACCTTTGGGTCTATTGGACAGAAATGGTGGGAGAGACAAACCCATAATTTGGTGTGGGCTCAAGAGGGAGGGGGATTTCTTCCAGCTCCAGGGAATGATGGACACAGGATCAGATGTGACAGTCATACCACCACACAAGTGGCCATCACATTGGGAGTTGCAACCCGTGGCTGGTAAGGTTACAGGTATGGGGGGCACAATTGGCAAAACAATCCAAGAGCATTGTGCAAATTGAGGGACCAGATGGGCAATTGGCTTCTTTGCTTGTTCTAGATTCCAAATTTACCTTTCCTCAGCACAGGTTCCAGTTTCCTCAGCACTCCCAGTATGAGCCCAGTCCCTGCCAGTAATTCCCCATTATGATCCCATTTGCCCCTAGCATGGTCCCAGTTGCTCCCAGTTTTTCCCAGTTGCTCCCACTTTTATCCAGTGTGTTCCAAGCTGCCCCTAGCATAGCCTCAGTAACTCCCAGTACAATCCCAAAATGAGCGCAGTATGATTCCAGTCTCTCCCAGCAGGGCCCCAGTCACTCACACTTTTTCCCAGTTGCCCCCAGCAGGGTTCTAGTTCCCCCCAGAACATTCCCAGTGACTCCCAATGTCGTCCCAGTTACCACCTGCATGGCCTCAGAAACTACCAGTACATCCCAGTTGCCCGGAACATTCTCAGAGTCATTGCCAGGCATTCCCAGTTACCCCAGCATGGTTCAGTTGCCCCCAGTTTTATTCCTGTCACTGCCAGTACATCCCATTTCTCACCAGAATACATCCTGTCATTCCCAATCCCTCCCAGTTCCTCCTGGTTGCTCCCAGTGTATCCCCACGAGCTCTCAGCATGAGCCTGGTAGCTCCAAGTAACCCCCAGTAAGGGTCCATTAAAACCCACTATAATCCCAGTCTAATCCCAGTCACTCCCAGTATGATGTTCATGGCCTCCAGTATAATCCCCCTTGCTCCCTGTCAATTCCAGCATGACCCCAGTAGCCTCCAGTATGATCCTCATGGCTCCCAGTCTCCCCCAGTATATCCCAGTAACTTCCACCATGCTCCCAGTCATTCCCAATTCCTCCCAGTTGCTTTCAGTGTGATTCCAGTTGCTCACAGCCACTCCCAGTCAATCTCAGTAGGAGTCCAGTAACCCTCAGTGTTATCCCAGGTGCTGCCAGATTAGTTCCAGTTGTTCCCAGTTCCTCTCAGTGTGGTTCCATTGTCCCCAGTATAGTTACAGGCACTTCCAGTGCATCCCAGTTTCCTCAGTAAGGTTCTGGTTACCTCAGAATGATCCCAGTCTTTCCCAGTTACTCCCAGTTGCCTCCAACATGTACCCAGTTTCTGGCAGTTGGCCTAAAGATTGTCCCAGTTTCTCCCAGTATGATCCCAGTTGCCCCAGTAGTGGTCTCAGTCCCCTCAGCATGGTCCCAGTCCCTTCCAGTTGATCCCAGTTGCTCCCAATGTTTCTACATTTTTTCCCATCAGTATCTCCCAGTAACCCCTGGTAAGGATCTGTTCACACCCACTGTAATCCCAGTGGCTCCCAGGATGAACCCAGTAGGACCCAGTCACCCCCAGTATGGTTCCAGTAACCCCCAGTATGACCCCAGTCACTTCCAGATACTCCCAGTATTATTCCAGTCATGCCCTGAGTGACTGCCTGTCACTCCCAGTTTGAGCCCAGTTGCTCCCAGTCACGTCCAGCCTGGTTCCAGTCCAAGCCAGCACCTTTCCAGTCACTCCCAGTCTGGTTCCAGTACGATCCCAGTATGAGCCCAGCATGGGCACAGCTGTTCCCATTTACCCAACTGTGGTTTCAGTCTCTCCCAGTGTATCCCAGTTGCTCCCAGCATGATCCCAGTCACTCCCAGTTGTCCTCAGTTACTTCCAGCCTGATTCCAGTTGTTCACAGCCACTCCCAGTCACCCACAGTGCATTCCCAGTGTCTGCCAGTATAATCCAGGATGATCCCAGTCTACTCCAGCATGGGCCCAGCCTCTCCCACTGTGATCCCAGTAGGATCCCAGTTCCCCCAGGCACCTTGCAGAGCCCCAGCCATGCTGTTTGCCCCCAGACTGCCCACGGCCAGCCTGGGGCTGCTCCCAGGGCTTTTCTGTGCTCAGCATTGGCCTGGGCAAAGTGTTCTGGAGAGAGCCTGGGCAAGGAGCCTGCAGCCCCCAGGCCCTGGCCTGAGGCGTCAGCGCTGCCCCAGCAGTGCCCATGGCCTGTCCCTGCTGCAGCCCTGGCACTGCCACCCCCAGCACTGTGCCCGGCCCCGAGAGCACTCAGGCCCTACAGCAACACCAGGGCCAGCAGGGCAGTGGGGCAGGGCCACGGCAGCAGCACTGGCAACACCAAGGGCTGCTGCTGCTGCTGCTGGGCACAGCTGCTGTGCCAGCACTGATCTGCCCCCAGCTCTGCACACAGACATTGCTGCTGCAGCTGCAGGGAAGGGAACCAAAGGGGCATCTCTGCAGAAAACTTGGCTGGGAGATCACTGAGTTTCTTTAAAGCCACCAAGACTGCAGCCCTTCAATGACACAGTCATTGTGGCCACAGGGGAAGTTGAGAAAATGAGAAATGGCAAAAACAATGAGATTTCTTTGTGAAGAGGATTAGGAAAGCTAAACAAAAAAAGGACCTAAAAAAAAACCAGAACAGAATATCAATGATGACTTTTATTACAAGTGATTTGCAGAGATTTGCAAGATGTTTAATGTTCCTGAACACATCTAGTCATCAGTCTCCACACTGCAGCCCTGAGCTCCTGGTTCCTCAGGCTGTAGATGAGGGGGTTCAGGACCGGAGGCACCACCGAGTACAGAACTGACAGGGCCAGATCCAGAGATGGGGAGGACATGGAGAGCGGCTTCAGGTGAGCAAATGCGCCAGTGCTGATGGACAGGGAAACCACAGCCAGGTGAGGGAGGCAGGTGGAAAAGGCTTTGTGCCGTCCCTGCTCAGAGGGGATCCTCAGCACAGCCCTGAAGATCTGCACATAGGAGAAAACAATGAACACAAAACAACCAAGTGCTAAACAGATGGAAAATGCAATGAGCCCAAAGTCCCTGAGGTAAGATTTGGAGCAGGAGAGCTTGAGGATGTGTGGGATTTCACAGAAGAACTGGCCCAGGGCATTGCCATGGCACAGAGGCAGGGAAAATGTATTGGCCGTGTGCATGAGAGCATTGAGAAAGGCACTGGCCCAGGCAGCTGCTGCCATGTGGGCACAAGCTCTGCTGCCCAGGAGGGTCCCGTAGTGCAGGGGTTTGCAGATGGACACGTAGCGGTCGTAGCACATCACGGTCAGCAGGAAATACTCTGCTGTCATGAGTAACGTAAAGAAAAAGACCTGTGCTGCACATCCCATGTAGGAGATGGTTGTGGTGTCCCAGACGGAATTGTGCATGGCTTTGGGGACAGTGGTGCAGATGCAGCCCAGGTCGGTGAGGGCCAGGTTGAGCAGGAAGAAGAACATGGGGCTGTGCAGGAGGTGGCCGCAGGCTACGGCGCTGATGATGAGGCCGTTGCCCAGGAGGGCAGCCAGGGAGATGCCCAGGAAGAGGCAGAAGTGCAGGAGCTGCAGCTGCCGCGTGTCTGCCAATGGCAGCAGGAGGAAGTGGCTGATGGAGCTGCTGTTGGACATTTGCTCTGACTGGCCATGGGCACCTGTTCATGGAGAATGGACAGGGACAAGTCAGCAGAGGCTGCTCTGAGCCCTATGTGGGGCATTCCCTGTAGACTGTCCCGCTGTGACTCACCCACATTTGTTCCTGCTCTGGGAAAACCTTCCCCCAGGTCCCTGCCTGAGCTCCAGTTGTGCTGTCTGAGTGTGCCAGGAGCAGCCAGGCCTGTGCGTGGGGGCTCTCCAGGAGCCATCCCTGCCCTGCTGCCCTGGGTTTGTGGCCATGTGGCAGAGGGACAAGGCTGGATAATCAGGATTAGTCACTGGAAACACTTCTAATGCAGACAGGCTTGTTGCCACCTGCAATTGCACTTCTAAATGACATGGAGAGCAGGAAGCAATTTTTGCCATTATTTTCCTGCCCTCACATCATTTTATAGTTCTATGATGTCAGAAATCCCCAGCATTTCTGCTGCACTCAGAATTTGCCACTCAGAGATGAGAGAGGCAAAGGATTCCCTGTGGCTTAGGGACGGTGAGGGGCTGGATGGGCTTGTTCCCAACTGCCCTGGGTTTGCAGCTTTGGCTGCAATCACAGCACAATCACACTCCCCTGTCACCCTGGGATAAACCAGACCCTGCCCAGAGCACAGGGATCCCTCAATGTCTCCCCCTCTCCAAAGGGCTCTGGGCAAGGTCTCAGCACCCCCTTCTGCCAAGGATACTCCCGGCTCCCTTGGCAAACCCAGCAGCATTTCCTCAGCTCTGGCATCTCTGCACTTCCCCGTGGCACATTCAGGGAACTCCCAGGGGCTCTGGCACAGATTTGCAGCCAGGAGGGCAGCTCAGAGCTGGGAAGGACACAGCAAGGAGATCCCTGGCTGTGCCCATGATGGGATCTCAGGGAGGGGGCTCAGCTCATTCCTCTTTCCCATGGACTGCTTTGCCCACAGCCCCACAGGGCCCAGGGAAGCTTGGACACCCATGCCATGGCCACAGCTGCCTGGCAGGAATGCCAAGGGCAGTGCCTGACTCAGCTGCTGCAAAGGCCAGAGCCTCCCTGAGAGCACCAGATGACAGGGACAGGATCAGGGCAGTGCAGAAACAAGAGCAGATGTGGTGGTGCTGTGCCTGGGAGGGCAGGGCAGAGACAGCTGGCAGAGAGTCTCTGTAAATGTTGAAACATTACTTTGATGATCCACTGTGTTCCTTTCAACTCAGAATGTTCTGTGATTCTGTGATTACAATTCCTGTTCTGTTTCTCTCATCCTCCTGTTGCCTATAATCAAAAGAGAAAAAAACCCTTGTTAAAGTGTTAGAACAGTAAAGTCTGAACCCGTCTTTTATTGGTAGCTTCCAGGTGTCCCAGAGGGGATGGAGCATATGCAGCCCCTGATTGCAACAATTTTTTAAGGTTGCTTACTTAGGATATTTAACAGGAATATGCAATAGGAGATTCAGTTGCCCCAGATACACACCCCAGGTCTACCCAGTGCAGTTGGTCTAAGGCTTCTTTACCCCACTTTTTTTATGACTGCTCACACTAAATAAAAACAAAAATATTCTTCTTGCATGCCCTCTTCCTGATAATAAGACAATACAGTATTTCAGGAATGTATGTAGGTCTGCTAATTGTATTAATGTAATTACGTCTCTAAAATCTAAGAGAAAGGACAGGAAACCTACTAGAGTTAATTAAGGATCATACATATATAAGTATGTAATAGTAGTTGAATAGACTTATTAAGAATTATAGTTTTATAATTATATAACAGTAGTTACAGAGCTACAAATACATGAAAAATGTATAAAAAGCAAAAATCTATTTGTCATCACTCCAGCTTTCCCATCCTTCTCCAAGCAGGAAATTGAAAACACTCTCAGGAAAGCTCCTGATCTTTACAGCCATGCCAGGCTTACCTTCTTTTGGCAAGTGTCCTCCGCAGCTGTGCCCAGGCTGGTGTGGAGCTGGGAGCAGCCCTGCCCCACACAGCCCCTCTCAGCAGCAGCAGCAGCAGCAGCAGCAGCTGCCCTGCTCAGGGTGGCTCCTTCCCCCCACAGCTTCTCCCCAGCGCTGGCAGCAGCTCCCCGGGCCGGCTGAGAGCTGTCCCTGGCAGGCAGCAGAGTCCTGGGCCAGCACAGCGCCCTGGGCTGCAGGACCTGCTTGCCCACAGCCCTGGGCGACGCCATGGCTGCAGCCCCGGCTGCTCAGCCTGCAGCAGGCTGGCCCAGGGAGCTGCTTGTGCTGGTCCTGGCTGGGGCAGCAGGGAAACCAGCTTGCCTAGGGCCATCCCGTGCTGCAGCGCTCCCAGAGTGGCTCCTGGAAGGTGCTCCAAGCTCTGGGATGTTGGAGCTTCAGGAGATCTGAGGAGCTGCCAGTGCTCTCCCCAGCCAGGGGAGTGACTGTTTGCAAGACTGGGGGATTTCTCCTGCAGTGGCCTGAGTGAGCTTGCTCTGTGCTGCAGCCAGGCTGAAGTGCAACTGGTGTGCCTCTGTGTGTGCCGGGTGGCTGGAGGAGTGCCCAGCCTGCTGGGCTGGCAGAAAAGCTGCTCTCAGAGAAATGTGTTTTTAAGCTTTCTTTGTTGCCAGTAGCTTCAAGTGTGGGAGCCAGCCCGTCATCAGCAAGACAAGACAAGGACTTTAATATGACCTCTCGTGGCTTTGTGCTGAGGCCTGACATCCGTCCCTGAGAGGGAGTGAAGAAACCTCTCCAGAATCAAGGCAGAGCAACTCCAAAGTTTCCTGGAAGTTTTAATGGGTCCACTGAGGGACGAAGCAGAAGTGTCCCAGGCCCAGGCAGAGCAGAAATGGGCAGTGATGACAGGTTGCGGACAAAGAGAAGCCAAGTCTCTGTGCCTGGGCCATAACAGCAGCCTCTGTGCCACCAAGGACACTGAGGAGACCCTTGTTGAGGCCCTGGGGCTCTGGGCACAGCCCCAGCAAGGCTCTGGCACTGAGTCGCCTTGTGCTGCCTCGCATACCTCCTGCCAGTGGCTCCAGGATGTGCTGGAAGGAGTCCCTGGGGAAGGAGCCTTGGTCGCATGGCCGCTGGGGGCTCCTTCATGCTGCTAGGGTAGCAGATTTTCCAAGGATTTGGTTTGCTTTTGCTTGGAGTCTTGAGAGGTTGTGCACTCTAGGCCTCCAATTCTCTGCTTTATGAGTCCCTTGAGAAGGCTTTTCAGTAAAAATTCAGGTGGGGTCATTAATGTTCAAGGTTATCAGTTTTTTAGGGTATTGGTGGTTTACTTTGAAACTGACTTTAAGGAATAGTTTGTGCAATCATGGCCCCAAATATCTGCTTTAACATGTCCTTGGGATTCTTAGTCCGTAAAAACACTCAGAGCGCTCATTCAATTCAGAACACTCAAGTTTATTACAGAACTTTTTTTCGGACACTGATCCTTAGAGGTTTCTGGAATCATGGCCCAATTATCTGCTTTAACAAGTCCCTTGGGATTCTTAGCCAGTAACAACACTCAGTGGGGTTTATTAATACTTCAAGGTACTCAGGGTTTATTTAAGTACTTCTTTTTGCCACTGACTGTCTGAGAAGTTTTGTGCAATCCTGGCCTCTAATTCTCTGCTTTAATGAGTCCCTTGAGAGCTTTGCATTGACACACAGTGGGGCTCAGTAATGCTTTGAGATACTCAGGATTTTTAAAATACTTTGAATTTTCCTTTGGATTTCATCCCAGGCTGAGTCTCTGAGAGGTTTTTGTGCAGTCTTGGCCTCCAGTTCCCTCCTCTACAGACCTCATGAGGAGCCTGTGTTGGGCATTGACAATAGTGGGACCCATTAATACTTCAAGACACTTTGGGTGTTTCTCTGACTTTGACTCCTGCAAAGGTTTGTGCAATCTCCTCTCAGGCCCTGAGGTTCCAGGGCTCAGCACCAAATGCACCACGGGGCTCATTAGGATCAGGCAAGTCCTGACAAACCATGGCTGTGCCTTGATTTCCCTCTGGTCTGATGCAGTTAACTAGGAAGTCTTTTTTTCATAATGTTATGGAGAAATATTTCATAGAGCTTTTAACCCACATTCCTATTTCAAGGATGTATTTTTCTCTTCAGAGAAGAGATGACTGCAACATTCAGGAATTGATATTGATCACCAGGGTCTCTCCTCAGGATGTCTGGCCTGCTCAGAGAAGCTGTGCCTTGAGGTCTCACCCAGTGTGGACAGCCTTGCTCCACATTCTCAACCCCATCCTGTTTTTCCTCACTCATCTGGGACTGCTTTGCTCTGACAACCGGGTGGCACTCTGGCAAAGATGGGTTTTCTTCCTTTTTTAGCAATTAAAACTTCTAAGTTTTTAGACAATCTAGTGTTAATCATTAAAAACAGATATGGTCATGGACAGAGACTCTCTATTTTAGTTAAAGTTAAAAAGTGGTATGTTTATTAACACCAGCAGATGGCACGGGAGTCGTCTCTGAAAGGTGTGACTGCATCATCAAGGTTTTTTGCCTTCTATTTATTTCCCAAGATTTTATATACATACATGTGCATAACCCCAGCATCTTCCATCCCTGCTCTTTTTTATTGAGGCTATTAGTCCTTCAGTTGTGAGCAATTCTTCTCTTGAATTGGGTCAGTGATCTCAAAGGATGAAGTCAGGGAGTCTTCCTCAGGTCTCTGTGACCCTCTGGCACGATCAAGGTCCCTGCTTTGTGATTGATTGATATAAAGTCCAGGTTTCTGGCCATTGTTCTACTGGTTTCAGTCTGTTCTTATAATGGTTTCACTTATTCCACTTCCTTGTATAACAAGCTCATAATGGCAACAATACAACAATTAGCTCTAGTTTAGGCATCTAATAATCATTAACCTATCATTTGCCTATCTAATTTACACTCTTATCCATATAAATTACTTCCTTGTATAGCTATAATCTTAACTCTTTAAAATCATAATTCAGTGCCCCCAATGTTTGGTGGCCCTGAATGTCGGAGTGTCCCCCAGAGTCCCCCCACCACTGAGGGTCATCTGTGTCACGTCGAAGGAGAGGATACAAGGGTGTCCGTCACATTTTCCAGCTTTCAGGGTTGAGTGAGGACACTTGGAACCCCCCAAATCACCTAGGTCCCTCAAAGTCACTGGGTACCCCAAAAAATCTACTGGATACACCCAATCTCCTGTATCCCCCAAAATCACTTGGGAACACTCAAAAAGTACCTGGATACTCCTAAAAGTCACCTGGATACCCCCCCAAATTACCTAGGTACTCCAAAATCACCTGGATCTCCCACAAATCACCTGGGTACACCTGGGTAGCCCAAAAATCACATGTGTTCCTCAAAAAAGCACCTGGATCCCCCCCAAATTGCCTGCATACCCCAGAAATCACCTGGACTCCCCTCAAAATCATTTGGATACACTGGGTACTCCCAAAATTCTTGGGCCCTGCAAAAACTGGGTGGTCATGATTCCCCCCTGCTTTGACTGGGTAGATGCGGTGTCCCACTTATCTCTTTGACCTGAATGGGTAGACCTGGTGTCCCTAAATCCCTATTGACATTATTGGAGTAGACCTGGGGTCCTTAAATCCGTATTGACATTGTTGGGGTAAGACTGGTGTCCGTTTACCTCCATTTACCCTTAGTAACCCTTACAGTGTTTCCAGTAATGCCCTGGATCTCCCAGCAACCCCATTCCTCCCTAGGACACTCCCAGTGCTCCAGTAACCCTCCACTGCTTGGAGTTTGCTCAGTTTCCCGTTTCTCCTCCCAGTGCTTCCAACTCTCCCCACTGCTTCCAGTTCCTCCCCAGAGCTTCCCCTTAGCCCTTCCCAGTGCTCCCAGTTTAACCAGTAACCCTTCCCAATCAGCCCTATTAATGGTTCGATCTGGCCGTAAAATCCCATCGACTTGAACAGGGGTAGACCTGGTGTCCCTAAATCCTATTGACGTTATTGGGGTAGACCTGGTGTCAATGAATAGACCTGATATCCCAAACATTTAGGGGTTAACCCACAAATTTCATGGTTGGAAATTGCCAATTTGGGGTGGGAAAATGCCCGAAACTCTGCTATTTTTCCCCCACAGGTGAACTCGGAGTGCCCAGAGCTGAGGGCAACACTGTAGGGCTCTGCCCTGGGCAGGCCCTGGTGCTTAGGGGAGGGGTGGCCACGCCCCAGCACACCTGGGTATCCTCAGCCCTGAAGGCAAGAGGGCAGGGCGGGGGTGGGCATGGCTTGAGGGAGTGGGCATGGCCACCACACACATGGACACCTTGATGGTGTCATCAGCTCTGCTACCTCCCTGTCCCAGCAACTACCCTGCACACCTGGAGGTCACCTGGGAGCCTGACCCATCCCTCACCAGGTGACACTGCAACCTGGTGAGGCCATGGCCAATCTGACCCTGCCTACTAAAACCACGCCCTTTCCTCACCTGGCAAAGCCCTTTTCTCACCTGGCCATGCACTTTTCACTCCCAAGTGAGGCTGAGGCTTGGTGGCAGGAGCCATTCATGGAGCAAGAGCTGTTCTGGTGATCTACGCCCCATTTTCTCAAGCCACGCCCCCTTGCTTAAGCCATGCTGACATTGAGCTGCCCATCATCCCTATGTGGGCTAAGCAACGCCCCTTTTAGCAAGCTACACCCCCTTGGGTGTAGCCACCCCCCTTCCCCAAAGCCACACCCCTTTCATAGGCCACGCCCACCCACAGCTGCCATTTAGCCTATGTAGTTTAGCCATGCCCACCAATGCCCTATATAGTGAAGCCCCGCCCCTTTCTGCCCAAGCCACGCCCCTATCTCACCAGTTGGCCCCACCCCCAGGCCAGAGCTGGGTGTGGCTGAGGCTCAGGTGTCTTAAAATGGGGGGTTGGAATGCAGATATGGTGTGGGTTTTTCTTGTTGGTTGTAGTTCTCTATCCTGGTTTATTTGCATTAAAACCCTACAGACTGGCTGGCTTAGCTTGAACACCTGCACAGATGGAGAGGTGGCCTCCCACTCTCCCCTCTGTGTAGCTGAGATGGGCAGAAGGAGAGAACAATTTCTCTTTCTGCTGTGAAATCCAGCAGGAAGCTGACAGGGTTACCCCAGAGCTGCAGAGAAGGCTCTGTGGGATGAGCACATGACGTTCTTGAAGCTGTGTGCTCACCCCGAGGCCTGCACAGAGGGGTTGCTCTGGGTGCCTCAGCCTGTTTGGCGCTGCCTCTTGCACCATTCTGGCCGTGCTGGCACAGCACTCACTGCTTGCCCAGCGTCCCTGTCACCGGCATTGTCCCTGTTCCTGACCTCTACATGCTGGCAGGAGCAGTGCCTGTGCAATGGGATGGAGTGAGACTTGGAAAGAATCCTCTGCAGTTGCCATGAGTTTGAACAGATGTACAACCTCTGCCATGCCTGGCAAGTGTTTCCTGGCAGCCCGCAGTGCAGCCTCCAATCCCTGGGAGTTCACGGGTGCACTCTGCACTCCAGCATCCATTAATGCATGCAGGGGAGTGAAGTGCTTTTCCTGGCATTGCTGCCTAAAATTGGGATGGGTTTGAGATTGAATGTTCAGCTTAGGCAAGTTTTGTCCTCATCATGGAAGTGCAGTTATGTGCACTAAGGAAACCTTCTTAGTGCTACACTCTCCATTCCCTGCTTTCCAGCCACAATGTCCACGGCCTCTTTCTGCAAACATCCTCCCCTAAATTTCCTTCTGCTGCCCTGACTGCGGGAAGGGATTCAGGCGCAACTCCTACCTCATCACCCACCGGCGCATCCACACTGGGGAGAGGCCCTACGAGTGTCCCCAGTGTGGGAAGAGCTTCACCCACAGCTCTACCTTGACCTGACACCAACGGAGTCACCAGTAAGGGAAGCCCTGCGAGTGCCCCGACTCTGGGAAGGGCTTCATGTGCATCTCCAACTCATCCCCATCAGAAGATGCACACTGGGAAGAGCCCTGCTGAGCCACAGTTCCTGTGGTTCATTCTGGGAGGACACCTGTCCCTTTCCCTGCCCCTGGCAATGATGCGAGATGGGATTTTAGGATGTGAGGGTCTGGCCATGGCCCCATCATTGTATTTGATCCTGTCTCAGGTCATTACCAGGGCTAGGAAGGGACTCTATCTCTCTCCCCAAGGTGAAGGGTGTCCTTCCCAGGCAGGATGGGAGAAGCCACTTGATGTTTTTGTAGTTTTCCCTTTATATTGTTAGTTTTATCCCATTTGTTATCAATATTGTTTCTGTTCCTGTTTGTTTCTTATCTTGTTTCTGTTCCCAATAAATTGTTCTTATCCCAGTCTGGAATCTTTGCCTTTTGTACTTTCTGTGGGAGGCTGGAGGCCAGCAAGCAGTGGCACGGTTTTAGTGGGAGCACAAAATTGGGGAATCCCATTCTGAAAGCCCGGCCCATGGAAACCGAGCATCCCAGTGGTGCCAGCCCTGGCTGCCTGGACAGCCTTGGAGCGCGTCCCTGGCTGGGGCTGTGGGAACTCTTCCCTCTGGTGCCCAGGGACAGGACTGGAGGGAGGGTTGGAGCGAGTTGGGGCAGGTTTGGGGTTGGATGTGAGGAAAAGGTTTTTCCCCAGAGGCTGCTGGGGCACTGAAAAGGGTCCAGCTCCAGGGCTCTGGGAGCTCCAGCAGCGTTTGGACAGCGCTGCAGGCCCAGGCTGGCATTGTTGGGGTGTCTGTGCAGGGCCAGGAGTTGGACTCGAGGATCTGGAGACCTCCCAGGGGTTTCTGGGAAATGCTAAAGAGCCCTGTGCTCAGAGGCAGTCACAGCCATTCATGGGGACATCCAGGGCACCTTGGGCTGCAAAGGCACCCATCTGTCACAGGCACTCACGGGGGCTCCACGGTGACATCCCAGGAGTCCCCAGGCTGCCAAAGAGCCGGGATGTCCAGACACTCCCAGGGTTCCTTTCATGGGCAGAGTGGGAGCTTCAGGCAAAAGCTTCATTTCTTCATCGGAGAAACTCCTGCTGAGTCATGAGGTAGAAAAATAAGACCTAAGAGCACCCCATTGATCCTCAAACCTCTCCAGGATGCCTAGACTTTTAAAATATCAACTAAGAGAGGAGACTGGGAGTGGCTGGGTCCAATCCAAGTCCCAAATTTTGTCAAATGTTTATGTGTAAAAGACTGGAGAGATGGAACTGAACCAAAATGCAATTTGTCCGACAGGATGGAATACCAAAAAAAAGTCTGTAAATACACCTATGATTGATTGTGAACATGATTAACTAAAAGATTTATTCACACGACAGAGTAAGTAAAAAAAAAGAGTTATCTACTGCAGAGTATAGGAGCTACGACAAAATTATTAAAATATAGTACTGTAGGAAGCCATTTAGAAGTAAATAGGGCCTTGCTGAAGTTGTTTGAGCCCATTCAGGCAGAGCCTCCTGCTCCAGCAGGAACTGCCTTTCCTGCCTTTCACATTTCCAGATCCCACTGCAGGAAAAGCCCCAGGCCACCCCAACACAGTGAAGGCCTCGGGCACAAGTGCAGAGTGCCGTGCTGGCAGCTGTGCCAGGGAGAGCCTGAGGCACCAAGGGCACCTTGGCAGCAGCAGCTGCTCCCAGGCCATGGCCACAAGCCTCCCTTGGCAGCCCGGCCTGGTGGCCAGCACTGCAGAGCTGCTGCTGCTGCTTCAGGGCTCCTTTCTGCCTGGGCTCTGCCCCAGCCCACAGAGTGTGACCTCAGCCCTGAGCCTGGCACAGCCGCTGCGCCTGAGCCCTGCAAAGCCTCAAGGTCACCTGGGCCAGCCTGGCTCTGTCAGCCCCTGGGGAAGGCAGGGCCAGCAAAGGCCACAGAAGGGGCTGCCTTTCCTGCTGCATGTGGGCTCCAGCAGAGACAGGAGGAGTCAAGGCAGTGCATGGAGTCCAGGGAGCAGCCCCTTCTCCCCATGCACTGCTTGAATGGTTTGCATGGGAAGAGCTCTGCAGGGCTCATCTCATCCAAACCCTGCCATAAGCAGGGACATCTTTGAGCAGCTCAGGTTGTTGAGAGCCCTGTCCCAGCTGGACTGGAATGTTTGCAGCGATGGGGCATTGACCACCTCCATGGGAACTTTTTCTAGTGGATCACCAACCTCATCATCAAATGTTTCCTCCTTATCTCTCCTTATTTGAACCTCCCTTCTTTAGTTTAAAACCCTCACCCTCTGTCCTATTGGGACAGGCCCTACCAAAACCTTTGTCCACCCTTGCATTTCCCATGAGCCGGGTTTCCATGGCAATTGCCATGCCAGGTGACCCAGGGGTGGTGTCCCAGTGAGGGCTGCCATGGAAACAGTGCCCAGCCCTGCCCCTTTCTGTCTGCTTGAGCTGGCCTTTGGCCCTGGCAGTGGCGTTTGCTGCTGGTTCCGCGGGGCCTGAGCAGCCAGCGCGGCACAGGGCAGGTGGCCATGGCACAAGCCCCCAGCAAGGGATCCCTCTGCCTCTGGGCACTGACACCAGCCCTGAGCAAGGCACTGCCACAGTGGGCTCAGTGCAGTGTCCATGGCCACAGCCCCTTGCAATGGCCCAGGGCAGCTTGGCCTGATGATCCAGCCTCACTCCTGGCCTAGGCCAGGCCTGCAGTGCCCTTCCCCACAGCCTGGCTGCACAGAAGCACTTCCAGGGCTCTCTGCAGTTCCCTTGCCCTCACTCTTGCTCACTCACACACCTCCCAAGAACCCAGCTGGAGCTTTGAGCTGCAAGGAGTTCAAAGCTTGTCTGTCCTTCAGCAGTTGGTCTAATTCTGCCTTCAGCCAACTCTGGATTTGGGTTTATTGCAGAAGTTCCTGTGTGTCTAACTCATTCCTTGCATGGTTCTGCCTTGGGGAAGGGGAACCTCCTTGGTGGCACTTGGGCTTGGCAAACATTTTAGAAGATTGTCTGAAACGTAGAAGTTTTAGATTGCTAAAAAATGGGAAGAAAACCCTCTTTCTCTAAGTGCAGCCAGTTCTCTGAGCAAAGCAGGTCCCAGGTGAGTGAGGAGAGACAGGATGGAGTTGGGGAATGTGGAGCAAGGTTTTCCACACTGGGTCAGACCTCAAGGCACAGCTTCTCTGACCAAGCCAGAGCTCCTGAGGAGAGACCCTGCATCAAAATCAGTCCCGGATAGCTTCAATCAACTCTGCTATAAAGAGAGGAATTCACCCTTGAAAAAAGGAATGTGGATTTCTTAGAAGTTTTTTGAAATACTTCTCCATCAGTCTAGAAAAAAAGACATCCTAATGACCTGCACCAGGCCAGAGGGAAATCAAGCACAGCCATGGTTTGTCAGGACTTGGTTGATCCCAATGAGCCCCGTGGTGCATTTGGTGCTGAGCCCTGGAACTTCAGGGCCTGAGAGGAGATTGCACAAACCTTGCCAGGAGTCAAAGTAAGACGAAACGTCCGAAGTGTCTTGAGGAATTAATGGGTCCTACTGAGGTCCATCCACAGCAGAGGCTCCTCATGGACTCCTTGGAGGAGAGAATTGGAGGCCAAGATTGCACAAAAACCTCTCAGAGACTCAGCGTGGCATGGAAAATCCAAAGTACCTTAAACATCTTGAGTATGTCAAAGTATTAATGAGCACCACTCAGAAACAATGCAAAGCTCTCAAGGGACTAATTAAAGCAGATAATTGGAGGCCAGGATTGCACAAACCTCTTAAACACAGTGGCAAAAAAACTCTTTTAATAATCTTTGGGTACCATGAAGCATTAATGAGGCCCAGTGAGTTATTTTACTCACTAAGAATCCCAAGGGACTTAATGAAGTAAATAATTGGGGCCATGATTGCAAAAACTTTTCGTAGAGTCAGTTTTCAAAGGGAAACACCAAGTACTCTAAAATACCTGAAATACCTTGAAGCATTAATGAGCCCCACTGAGTGTTGTTACTGACAAAGCCTCTCCAGGGACTCATTAAAGCAGAGAGTTGGAGGCCAGGATTGCACAAACCTCTCAGAGACTCCAAGGCAAAAGCCAAACCCAAAGTCCTTGGAAAAACCTGCAGTTCCTGGCAGCATGAAGGAGCCCCCAGGGCCATTGCTGACCAAGGCTCCTTCCCCAGGGACTCCTTCCAGCACATCCTGGAGGCCACTGGCATGGGAGGGGGATGCTGAGGGCAGCACAAGGGGCTGACAGTGCCCAGCCTTGCTGGGGCTGTGCCAGGAGGCCCAGGGCCTCAGGACAAGGGGTCTCCTCAGTGTCCTTGGTGGCACAGAGGCTGCTGTGGCCCAGGGCACCCAGACTTGGCTTCTCTTTGTCCCCACCTGTCATCACTGCCTGCAGTTCTCTGCTCTGCCTGGGGCCTGGGGACACTTTCTGTGTCGTGTCCCTCAGTGGGACCCATTAAAACTTCCAGAAATTTGGATTTTGAATCTAATTTTGAGTTGTGGACAAGTTTTCAATCACACTCTGAGGGACTGAGTCTGACGCAAACAGCACAAAAGCCCTGAGAGGGTCATTAAAGTCCTTGTGCTGTGTCTGTGCTGCTGAGCTGGGCTGAGCTCATCATCCAGAGGGAGATCCTGGCAACCAAGAAGAGCTTAAAAACACATTTCTCTGGATGAGCAGCTTTTCTGCCAGCCCAGCAGGGTTGGGGCACTGCCTGCAGCCACCCCAGGCACAGCACACAGGCACAGAGAGCTTCAATCACTCAGGGCTGGGAAGGTGCTGAGAAGGGACTGGGGGAGAATCACTGCCAGCCCTTGGCACAGGAACCTCTGGCTGCAGGACAATGCAGCTGCAGCTCCTGCAGTGATCTCCTCAAGCTGCAACATCCCAATGCCTACAGACTCTGTGAGTACATTCTCTGGGTATTTCTGGTGCAGGGGAATTGAAATGCTCATAAAGCTCTGACACACTGGGCTTCTGCCAACTCCCAAAATATTTCCAAGAGAAGGATTTCTTCTAAAATGAGGACATTTCCTGAGACTTTGTTTTCATTTCCTAATATAAGATAATGGGGGAGAGGAGGAAAAAATGATAAAGGTATCCTTGATTTTGAAAAGTCCCAGGGACATCTCAGCTCTTAGTGATCAGGCTTAGTCTGAGCTGTCCTTTCTCCAAGTTGCAAACAGACCCTGCCCCCAGCCAGTGCCCTGCAAACAGGCAGGGTTCTGTAGGGCCAAGGAGAGTGCACAGAGATTTGGGCTCTGGGAGTGCTGGCAGGGAGAGCTAAGGCACAGGGAAACACCTGCAGGAGGAAAATCTCCAGGAAACAGAGAGAAGATGAGGCAATGAGAGAAAACAAAAGCCAGAAATGTTGTGGCAGGGAGAGTTCAGAGATCTCCACAGGAGCCCCTGCAGTGCATCCCCTCCCTCTGAACAAGCCCCCTCCCTCCTGTCCCCCAGCCAAGCCTCTGCCCTCAGGGCCGGGGCTCCAAGGCGTGCAGCCCCTCCTGTGCAGACAGAGCTGCAGCAGAGCCGTGGGGCAGCTGTGCAGCCCCGGGCCCAGTTCCCTCTGCAGAGCACAGGGCTGGGAGCAGCTGCCGGCACTGGGGGGCTCTGGCAGGGGGCACAGCTGGCTCAGGGTGACGCTGTCCCCAGTGCCCGGCTGTGGGCAAAGCTGTCAGTGCAGCCAGGGCAGGAGCTGCATCTCCCTTAGCCCAATGCTATCCTAAGGACACTTGGAAGTCTTCCTGAGATTTCAGTCCAAGCTGGGAGCTTCAATCCAGGATGCAAACCTGTCCTGGAGAATCTTTGTGTTATCTGAAAGACCCACGGGAAAGGCAGAGGTGTTGTGACACTGAAAATGCTTTTGGGTTGGTGAAATGAGCAACGTGAGTCCTTGGATAGAAACATGGAGCTGGGCTGTGGTGGATCTATCTGCTCCCAGAAGTACCTGGTGATTTTTTGTGGGAAATGTGGGAAGCTGATCACCCTCCACCTGAGAAAGTCTAAAGCCCAGAGAAACTGTGAACAGGTCAGAATGACAAATCATGTCCCCTCACTCTTCACTCATCACTTTGCTTCACAGGACTTGCTCTGATCTGCCTGGGGGCAGCACAAACATAGCGGGTTTGATTACAAAAGCAAGAATAGATATGCAGGAGCTTAAAAAGAAAACTGCTGAACTCATGAACACAAATTGTGTCTGTGTGTTCCAGGGGAGTATGTATGGGACATGGCTTTGATTTTGGTTACAGGTATCTCCTCTAACTCTTCCCTCTCCTTTTCTCCATGGCAGGACCCAATGCCCAGAGACAGCAAATGTCCAACAGCAGCTCCATCAGCCACTTCCTCCTGCTGGCATTGGCAGACATGCGGCAGCTGCAGCTCCTGCACTTCTGCCTCTTCCTGGGCATCTCCCTGGCTGCCCTCCTGGGCAATGGCCTCATCATCGGCGCCGTAGCCTGCGGCCACCTCCTGCACAGCCCCATGTTCTTCTTCCTGCTCAACCTGGCCCTCACCGACCTGGGATCCATCTGCACCACTGTCCCCAAAGCCATGCACAATTCCCTCTGGGACACTAGAACAATCTCCTATGCAGGATGTGCTGCTCAGCTTTTTCTATTTATCTTCTTTCTGGTGTCAGAGCTTTCTCTGCTGACTGTGATGTGCTATGACCGCTACGTGTCCATCTGCAAACCCCTGCACTACGGGACCCTCCTGGGCAGCAGAGCTTGTGCCCACATGGCAGCAGCTGCCTGGGCCAGTGCCTTTCTCAATGCTCTCATGCACACAGCCAATACATTTTCCCTGCCCCTGTGCCATGGCAATGCCCTGGGCCAGTTCTTCTGTGAAGTCCCCCAGATCCTCAAACTCTCCTGCTCACACTCCCATTTCAGGGAATTAGGGCTTCTTGCTATTAGTTCCTGTTTTGTATTAGGTTGTTTTGTGTTCATTGTTTTCTCCTATGTGCAGATCTTCAGGGCTGTGCTGAGGATCCCCTCGGAGCAGGGACAGCACAAAGCCTTTTCCACCTGCCTCCCTCACCTGGCTGTGCTCTCCCTATTCCTCAGCACTGGGTTTTTTGCCTACCTGAAACCCCCCTCCATCTCCTCCCCATCCCTGGATCTGTCCTTGTCAGTTCTGTACTCGGTGGTGCCTCCATCCCTTAACCCCCTCATCTACAGCCTGACGAACCAGGAGCTCAAGGCTGCAGTGTGGAGACTGATGACTGGATGGTTTTAGTAACAATAAAAGCCTGCCAATTTCTGCAAATCACATGTAATAAAAGTCATCTTTTACACTTCTTGCTGGTTACATTTTGGAGGTTCTTTTTCTTTTACTATTTTAATATTATACACAAAGAAATGTCATTGTTTGTGCCATTTCTCATTTTGTTGCTCTCCACCTTCCCTGTGGCCACAGACTCTGCCAATGAGGGCTGCAGTCTTGGTGGCTTTAAATAAATAAAAACGGGCTCCCAGCCAAGTTTTTTGCAGAGATCCCCCTTTGGTTCCCTTCTCTGCAGCTGCAGCAGCAATGTCTGTGTGCAGAGCTGGGTGCAGATCAGTGCTGGCACAGCAGCTGTGCCCAGCAGCAGCAGCAGCAGCCCTTGGTGTTGCCAGTGCTGCTGCCGTGGCCCTGCCCCGCTGCCCTGCTGGCCCTGGTGTTGCTGTAGGGCCTGAGTGCTCTCGGGGCCGGGCACAGTGCTGGGGGTTGCATTGCCGGGGCTGCAGCAGGGACAGGCCATGGGCACTGCTGGGGCAGCGCTGACGCCTCAGGCCAGGGCCTGGGGGCTGCAGGCTCCTTGCCCAGGCTCTCTCCAAAATACTTTGCCCAGGCCAATGCTGAGCACAGAAAAGCCCCGGGAGCAGCCCCAGGCTGGCCGTGGGCAGGCTGGGGGCAAACAGCATGGCTGGGGCTCTGCAAGGTGCCTGGGGGCAACTGGGATCTTACTGGGATCAAAGTGGGAGAGCCTGGGCCCATGCTGGAGGAGACTGGGATCATACTGGATCATACTGGCAGCAATTGGGACTGCACTGAGGGTTACTGGGAGTAACTGGGAGCAACTGGAATCAGGCTGGAAGCATCTGAGGACAACTGGGAGTGACTGGGAACATGCTGGGAGCAACTGGGATACACTGGGAGAGACTGAAACCACAGTGGGGGTAAATGGGAGCAGCTGTGCCCATGCTGGGGTCCTACTGGGATCCTACTGGAACCAGACTGGGAGTGACTGGAAAGGGGCTGGCTGTGACTAGAACCATGCTGGAAGTGACTGGGAGCAACTGGGCTCAGACTGGGAGTGACAGGCAGTCACTCAGGGCATGACTGGAATAATACTGGGAGTATCTGGGAATGACTGGAACCATAATGGGGGTGACTGGAACCAAAGTGGGGATGACTGGGTTGTACTGGGTTCATCCTGGGAGCCACTGGGATTACAATGGGTGTGAACAGATGCTGACTGGGGGTTACTGAGAGATACTCTTAGGAGGAAAATGTGGACACCTTGGGAGCAACGAGGATCAACTGGAAGGGACTGGGACCATGCTGAGGGGACTGAGACCACAAATGAGGAAACTGGGATCATACTGGGAGCAACTGGGACCACCCTTAAGGCAACTGCCAGAAACTGGGATCATGCTGGAGGCAACTGGGAGTAAGTGGGAAAGACTGGGATCATTCTTAGGGAACCAGAACCTTACTGAGGAAACTGGGATGCACTGGAAGTGCCTGTAACTATCCTGGGGACAATGGAACCACACTGGGAGGAACTGGGAACAACTGGAACTATTCTGGCAGCAGCTGGGATCATTCTGAGGGAACCAGAACCTTACTGAGGAAACTGGGATGCACTGGAAGTGCCTGTAACTATCCTGGGGACAATGGAACCACACTGGAAGGAACTGGGAACAACTGGAACTATTCTGGCAGCGACTGGGACTATTCTAGGGACAACTGGGATCATACTGGGAGGAACTGGGAACAACTGGAATTATTCTGGCAGCAACTGGGATCATAGTGGGAGCAGCTGAGTTGAAGCTGGTAGAGACTGGGGTCACACTGAGGGTGACTGGACTCCTACTGGGACTGAGTGGGAGTGGCTGTGAGCAACTGGAATCACACTGAAAGCAACTGGGAGGAACTGGGAATGACTGGGAGCATGCTGGGAGTGACTGGGATATGCTGGGAGAGACTGGAAACCATGAGGATCATACTGGAGGGTACTGGGGTCATACTGGAATTGACAGGGAGAAACTGGGATCACACTGGGGGCCACTGGCATCATACTGGGCGTGACTGGGATCAGACTGGGATTATAGCGGGTATTAATGGACCCTGACTAGAGGTTCCTGGGAGCTACCAGACCCATGCCGAGAGCCTTCTGGGGAAGAACTGGGAATAAATAGTGTTGGGGGTTAGACTTGTTTATCCTTTTCACCTATAGAATTTTTTCCCAAGGGTTGCAAGGCAACTGATTGCCGGGTACTTATGAGTGCTCAGGTGAAAACAAAACATAGAAGCTAGCACTTGGCTACACCCTTGTCTCCGGGAGTTTTTCCCCGAGAAGGGGGGGCGGGGGGAGGAAAAGACGGGGGCTGGGGGGGGGGCAGCTTCACTTTGTGGTGTGGTCTGCGTCGGGAGCGGACGGGGGCTGGCATTGCTACGTGAGTTTCTCACGGCACCACCGGGATCTGATCCTTGAGAGAGAGAGCTGCCATCATCTGCTCGTGTGCCCGGATCCAGATTCCTCTTTTTGCTGCCCTGCTGGAGCTGCCTCGGCTGGGCATCCTGTCCCACTGCCTCAGCGTTGTTTTAGAGCTGCTGCACCGCGGGCCCGCACTGGCCTCCCGGCCAGACCCCTTTTGCCTTCTAGTGACTACTGACGGAGCTCTGAACTTCATCTGATCCACCAGCCCGGGATTCCCCACTGTTCCAGCTTGGTACCTTTTCTCTGGAGTCCCCCAGAGACCAGACTGCCCCGGGTTTTGTGGGACCAAGCTCCATCAAGGTCCCTGGTTCTGTTTTTCGCTATTAATTGTTGTAGTTGTTGTTGTTTGCCCTGTTATACCTATTAGTAAAGAACTGTTATTCCTATTCCCATATCTCTGCCTGAGAGCCGTTTTAATTTTCTAAATTATAATAATTTGAGGGAAGGGGATTTGAATTATCCATTCCAAGAGAGGCCCTGCCTCTCTCTAGCAGATACCTGTCTTCTTTCAAAACTAAGACAGATTTTGGCGCCCAACGTGGGGCTTGAGGGCATTGAGAGAAAAAAGGGAATAACAGTTCTTAAGTGACCTAATTTCTTGTTCATTCTTGTTCACTGGATATAGAAACCTTGATAGGTAACGCCATGTGGTCTAACTTATCCTGGTTCGGGTGGCATGTGGTTGTGGCTTTATTTTGCCCATTTGCAGGCCCTTTCCTAAACATGGGCCCTATAACAAAAGCTACTGTGGCTGTTATTCAGTTTGTTTTATGGGCTGATAAGGTGAGGAATTCACTGATTTTTAACTTGCTCTGGACAGCAGGCACGTGGATACGTGGCTATCACATACTAAGTGGGTGTATTTGGGGTTACTTTAAGAATGGTACTTTCTTTGAGGAAATGACAGTGAGAGAAGTTTTCCAGACCTTTAGCCAGTTCCTTATGCCTACTCCACCAGCTTTTGAAGAGTTCAAATTTCCTCTAGAAACTAACCAAATGTTGCTGATGATCCTAGCTTATTTAGCTTTCAAAGATAAGGTGAGGTCAATTTGGAGCATGGCACAGACTAGGGATATTGCTGTGGGGCCTGATACTGCCCCAGAGGCTAGAGATACTGCTGTAGGGCCTGATACTGCCCCAGAGGCTAGAGATACTGCTGTAAGGCATGATACTGCCCCAGAGGCTGAGAATGCTGCCATAGAGCCTGATACTGCCCCAGAGACTGGGGATGCTGGCCCACTGCCTGACCCTGCCCCGCAGCCCACCCCAGAAATGAACCACCCCAGTTGGGTGGGGGTTCTAGTGAAAGAGATACGTGAGATGGGCCAGGTGCTGAAAGAATACACTTCCCCAGCTGGTGGGAAGCCCTCCCCTTGCCCTGAAAAGGGAGAATCCGATAGTGCAGCAGTGGAACCCACAGAGGTTACAACCGTCCAGGTTCCAGGTGAACCACAGGACCAGTCACAACCAGCTGCAGTTGCCCCTGTAGAAACAAAGAAGTATAAGATGAAATCAGAGCACCCAGGTAATAAGGATAAGAAAGGAGGGCCCTCACAGCCCACAGGGGAACCAGAGGTTGAGATTACCATCGAGTCCCTGACTTATGAAAGCCTACGTAATCTGCAAAAAGATATTGCACGACGGGGACGTGAGGCTTATACAACTTGGTTACTTCGGGTTTGGGACCTTATAGGTACAGGCGTGCAACTGGATGGTGGTGAGGCAAGGAACTTGGGACCCTTGACCCAGGACTCAGGGGTGAATCAAGTATTTGTAAGGGAGCAAGGGCCCCTTCCCCTCTGGGAGCGACTTCTAATGAGTGTAAGGGAGAGGTTTGTCCACAGAGACAGAATGCAGGAGCACCATCATAGAAGTCAGTGGAAGACCCTTGAGGAAGGGATCCAACAGCTGAGGGAAGTGGCAATATTAGAGGTACTCTTTGGGAGAGGTGGACAGCATGACAATGACCCTGACAAGGTCAGGTGCACAGGGCAGATGTTGTGGAACCTGGCAAGTAAGGAGCCATCTCAATACACCACCTTCATTGCAATGATCAATCCTGATAGCAACTGAGAGACAGTGGGTTCTGTCGCCAACAGGCTCAGAAATTATGAGAGCATGGTCAGTGGCCCAATGCAGGCTCAGGTCTCTGCAGTAGTTAAGGAACTCAAAGAGGAGGTAATAAGAGAAGTGAGGGAGGAGGTGAGGGAGGAGATGAGGAGGAACAGTTCCCATGCGGCACTGGTGCGAGTCACAGGCCCCAGAGCCAGAGCCCAACGCCCTCCAGCTAGAGAGAAAGGGTACACCCCAAGGGCTGACCTGTGGTTTTTCTTGCATGACCATGGGGAAGACATGGGAAGGTGGGATGGAAAACCCACTTCTGCCCTGGCAGCACGGGTGCGTGAGCTCAAGGAGAGAAACACTAACCGAGGGGGTCCCACTAAAATGAAAGTAGCCTCAACCTCCCATGACCGAGCCACCAGGTATTGTAGAAGTGAAGATGATATGTCAGATCCCCTTGAAGGAACCTCTACTGCATATGCCCAGGAAGGGAATAATAACCAGTGCTAGAGGGGCCCTGCCTCTAGCCAGGAAGAGGCACGGGAAAACCGAGTCTTTTGGACTGTGTGGATTCGATGGCCTGGCACATCAGAGCCACAGAAATATGAAGCTTTGGTAGATACTGGTGCACAGTGTACCCTGATGCCATCGGGACATGTAGGGGCAGAACCTGTTTCCATTGCTGGAGTGACAGGGGGATCACAGCAACTGACTCTGGTGGAAGCCGAGGTGAGCCTGACCAGGAAGGAGTGGCAGAAACATCTGGTTGCAACCGGTCCAAAGGCCCTGTGTATCCTGGGCATTGACTTCCTCAGGAATGGGTATTACAAAGACCCTAAGGGACTCAGATGGGCTTTTGGAATAGCTGCTGTGGAGGCAGAGGGCATCAAGAAATTGAACACCTTGCCTGGAGTGTCAGAGAACCCATCTGCAGTAGGACACCTGAAGGTAGAAGAACAACAAGTACCAGTTGCCACCTTGACGGTGCACCGCTGGCAGTATCGGACCAATCGAGATGCCGTGATCCCCATCCACAAGATGATCCGGGAGCTGGAGAGCCAAGGGGTGGTCAGCAAAACCCACTCACCCTTCAACAGCCCCATCTGGCCTGTGCGCAAGTCTGATGGGGAATGGAGACTGACTGTGGACTATCGTGCATTGAATGAAGTGACACCACCGCTGAGCGCTGCTGTGCCGGACATGCTGGAACTCCAGTACGAGCTGGAGTCCAAGCCAGCGAAGTGGTATGCCACTATTGACATTGCCAATGCATTTTTCTCCATTCCTCTGGCTGCAGAGTGCAGGCCTCAGTTTGCCTTCACATGGAGGGGCGTGCAGTACACCTGGAACCGACTGCCCCAGGGGTGGAAGCACAGTCCCACCATCTGCCATGGACTGATCCAGACTGCACTGGAAAAGGGAGAGGCTCCAGAACATCTGCAGTACATTGATGAAATCATTGTGTGGGGGAACACGGCAATGGAAGTGTTTGAGAAAGGGGAGAAGATCATCCAGATTCTCCTGGAAGCCAGCTTTGCCATCAAGAAGAGCAAGGTCAAGGGACCTGCCCGAGAGATCCAGTTCTTAGGGATAAAGTGGCAAGATAGACGTCGCCAGATACCCACAGAGCAAATCAACAAGATCACTGCAATGTCTCCACCGACCAGCAAGAAGGAAACACAAGCTTTCCTAGGTGCCATAGGCTTTTAGAGAATGCACATTCCCGAGTACAGCCAGATTGTGAGCCTTCTCTACCTGGTTACCCGCAAGAAGAATGATTTCCACTGGGGCCCTGAACAGCAGCAAGCCTTTGCCCAGATCAAGCAGGAGATCGCTCATGCGGTAGCCCTTGGCCCAGTGAGGACAGGACCAGAGGTAAAGAATGTGCTCTACTCAGCAGCCGGGAACAATGGCCTGTCCTGGAGCCTATGGCAGAAGGTGCTGGGTGAGACTCAAGGCCGACCACTGGGATTCTGGAGCCGAAGCTACAGAGGGTCTGAAGCCAACTATACTCCCACGGAGAAGGAAATCTTGGCTGCCTATGAAGGAGTTCAAGCTGCCTCAGAGGTGATTGGTACAGAGGCGCAACTCCTCCTGGCACCCCGACTGCCTGTGCTGGGGTGGATGTTTAAAGGAAAGGTTCCCTCTACCCACCATGCCACCGACGCCACATGGAGCAAATGGATTGCCCTCATCACACAGTGCACCTTTATTGGAAACCAGAATCGCCTTGGGATTTTAGAAATAATTACCAGCTTGCTGGAAGGTGAAAGCTTTGGTCTCATTGTCAAAGAGGAGTAGGAAGAAGTGACAAAGGATTAAGAAGAACTACCGTATAATGAGCTGACAGCAGAAGACACACGCTACACTCTTTTTACAGATGGTTCCTGTTGCATTGTAGGCATAAAACAAAAGTGGAAAGCAGCCATATGGAGCCCCACACGACAGGCTGCACAAGCCACTGAAGGAGAAGCTGGATCGAGTCAACTTGCTGAACTCAAAGCTGTTCAGTTTGCCCTGGACATTTCTGAAAGAGAGAAGTGGCCAAAGCTCTACCTCTACACTGATTCGTGGATGGTCGCCAATGCTCTGTGGGGTTGGCTGGAAAGGTGGAAAAAGCCAACTGGCGGCATAAGGGAAAACCAATCTGGGCTGCTGATGAGTGGAAGGACATTTCCACACGGGTAGAGAGGCTACCTGTGAAAGTCCGCCATGTAGATGCCCATGTCCCCAGGAGTAGAGCTAATGAGGAACACGGAAAAAATGAGCAGGTAGATTAGGCTGCAAAGATAGAGATAGACTTAGATTGGCAACTTAGATTGATAGATAGACTTAGATTGGCAACACAAGGGAGAGTTGTTCCTAGCTTGATGGGCCCATGATGCCTCAGGCCAGCAGGACAGAGATGCCACCTGTAAGTGGGCACGAGACCTAGGCGTGGATCTAACCATGGACAGTACTACCCAGGTTATCCATGACTGTGAGACATGTGCTTCCATCCAGCAGGCCAAGCAGTTGAAGCCCCTATGGTATAGTAGGCAATAGTCAAAATAAAATTATTGGGAGGCCTGGCAGGTTGATTATATTACACTGCCCCAAACACACCAAAGCAAGCTCTATGTGCTGACCATGGTAGAAGCCAACACGAGGTGGCTGGAGACCTACTCTGTGCCTCACATTATGGCCCATAGCACCATTCTAGGCCTGGAAAAGGAAGTTCTTTGGAGGCATGGTACCCCTGAGAGAATTGAGTCAGACAATGGGACTCATTTCAAGAACAGCCTTATCAACAGCTTGGCAAGAGAACATGGCATTGAGTAGGTGCACCACATCCCCTACCATGCAGCAGCTGCAGGCAAGAGGAGAGCTACAATGGACTGTTAAAAGCCCAGTTGAAAGCACTGGGTGGGGGATCTTTCAAAAATTGGGAGAAGCATTTACCAAAGGCCACCTGCTTGGTCAACGCCCGAGGCTCCTGCCCAGTCTGAGCTCCTGCATACAGTAGACGGAGACAAAGTCCCAGTGGTGCATGTCAGAGGTTTGTTAGGGAAGACAGTGTGGATCAATCCTGTGATGTCACCAGGATGGCGTGGCAACCGTGCCCTGACATCACAAAGCAAACGCTCTGTGTTGGTCTGTGAATTTTTGCAGATGGACAGAGTGATGTTTGTTGGTGTCAGGGGGCCGGGGTGGGGGCGGCTGGCTCTGTCCCCGGCCACGCTGGTCAGGAGTGGCCATTTCCCAGACTGCAAGCAGTGCAAGTAACAGCAGAGATCAGAGCTGTTTCCTGCTCTCTAGATCCTCTATATCCTCCATGTCTGGGTATGAAGCAAAGGTCTCAGAGAAGGCTCTCTCTTACAGAGGTCTTTGTTCCTCCAGGTGTTACAGGAGAGAGAAAGCGAGCAGGGTCCTGTGCTTAACATTTAAACCAGAGGGCAGAGGGGTGGGGCAGGTGGGTGATTGGCCCCAGGTTAACACAGGGCAGGGTCAGGAAAGGGGACAAAAGGATGGGGGAGGGGAAAATCTGGGGTAAACCAGACACCAGGCACCAGGGGGGGTAACAGGAGCAAACCATAACTTATCAAAACTCTTAAAAACCCACCACCATATCTCCCTCTTCTCTGTTTAATTTTGAAGGGAAGGAGGGAGGAGACAAACTCCTTAAACTGCTGTCTCTGGCCTCTTCCACCATCTCTCAAAAGCAGCCCCAGTTACACCGGAAAGGGCCTTTTTTTTTAGTACACCTTGTAATGACTCCTTTTAGAGTCCTAAAGGCTGTGTAAATTCAAATGACAACTGGAACAGCCAGTCAGACATCCTTTACAAATTATGGCATTCCCCCGGGCAACCCTCAGTCTTTAAAGTAATGTTCTCCAGCCAGTCTTCTGCTCCTCACTTGATTTCCTCCATTATGCCTTTCATTTCCTGCATGGAGTTCTGGATGCTCTGGATTTTTCTGGATAGATTGGAGCAGTGTATCCCTTGAGTGTCCTCACATTCATGTCCCTGTCCTACTGACTGAGTCAGAAGCAGCAGCAAACACAGGAGTTCTGGCCTCAGCTTGGGGGTCAGGAGGATGCTCTGAAAAGAAATGTAAAAAGAACATCCACAGGTAAGCACAGTTTAACACAATCTATTTAAGGCACTGAGTTAAGGATAACACGGGGTTTGGGTTCCCCACTTCCTTTGCACCGTTGCCTAGAAGAAGCAATTGCCACATCATCGGGTCAGGAAGGTGGAATTGGGGCCACATTCTGGGCCTTCTTTTCCCTGGGTGGAATATAGGGTTTGACCCATTTCTGTGTAACCCATTTCAAACCTGTGGGGGTGGATATGCAGGTGTATCCTCTCCCCCAAGTGACCAAATCAAAAAGCCCCTGGACCTTCCAAGTCTCGGGGTCCTTCACCAGGACCAGCGGTTTCTCTTCACACTTCAACCAATGATTTTGATTGAAGTGCCTGGCTACAGGTGGATTAAGGTTTTCCAATGAACAGTTAAGGAAGTTCATGGTAAGCAGAGCCTTATCAAGTCATTGTTGTGGACTGTTTACCCTGACATCTCCTCTCTGCTGTCCCAAGGTCTTCTTCAATGTCTGGTGAGTTCTTTCTATCACTGCCTGGCCAGTGGGGGAGTATGGGATCCCCTTGTTAGGTTTCAACCCTCACTCTTGCAGAAAATCATCAAATTCCTTGGAAACATAACCTCGACCATGATCAGTTTTGATCTCTTTGGGGATCCCCAGTGTGGAGAAGGCCTGCCCAAGGTGTTTCTGTGCATCTCTGGTCTTCTCCCCTGTGTGGGGTGAGGCATAAACAGCACCAGAGAAGGTATCAACTGACACATGAACATATTTGAACCTTCCAAACTCGGGAATGTGTGTGGCATCTGTCTGCCACAGCTCACAACTGCCAAGCCCTCTGGGGTTGACCCCTGATCCCAGCGAGGGTAAGGAAAACTTTTGGCAGCTTGGGCATGTGTCTATGATGGCCTTGGCTTGGTCCCGCCTTAGGTGGAATTGGCGCACCAGGCCTGGGACATTCTGATGGAATTGCTGATGGCTGAGTTTGGCCTGCTGGAAAATGTTAGGTAAGCCACCCAGCTGCACAGGAGCAGCTGGGGCATCTGCTCTGTGGTTACCCTCTGTGCTGAAACCAGGAAGGTCAGTGTGTGATCTCACATGCATAACATAGTAAGGATGCTCACTGTGGGAGACTGGGTGTGTCAGCTCTGAGAGCAGCTTGAAAATGGCTGGATTTGAGACTTCTTTGAGAACTGCATTGTCTGCTCTGGACACTACCCCTGCTACATATGCTGAATCAGTAATCAAAATAATGGGTTCTGAAAACTTCTCAAAAGCCCTGACGACTATGGCTAAGTCAGGCACCTGAGGTGAACCTTTGACTACCTCGATGTCAGCCTCCCACTGTTGAGTCTGAGCGTCCTTCCAAGTCACCACTGACATGTGTGACCCTCCGGATGCGTCAGTAAAAACTGTCAGAGCTTTGAGAGGTTTGCAGCTCTGTTTCTCTTTTAGAATCAAATTAAATTCCAAATGAAATAATTTGTAGCCCGGGCAATGGATTGAAATTTTCCCTGGGTAGCTATCCAGAGCAAACTGCAACATCTCGTTCTCACAGAGCAACTGCTCCAAAGCCTCCTTTGTTAACCTTCCAGCTCACAATTGGATTGGCACATGAATGCATGCAAACTCACACCCTGCCAGCAGTCCCATCCTGACCCTTGCTTTGCTGATCAGCTGAGCCATCAACTCCTGTGGTTTAGTGATACTTTTGGACAGCTGATGACTTTGGAACACCCGCTCTATGATCAAGAGGGGATCCTTCTGGTCCTTGTCCCACTGAAAAATCAGCCCATGCAAGTGTGGCAGTTTTCCCAAAATGATGACATTAAAGGGAAGTTCTGGCTGGCAGCGATGGGCCTGCTGGCTGGACATTGCCAATTGAACCCTCTCCAATGCCTGCCGAGCCTCCTGAGTCAGAGCCCTTGGAGAATCCAGCTCCTCTCCCTCCTTTAACAAATTGAAGAGAGGGACTGGGTCCTCCATAGTAAGCCCAAGCCAGGGCCTGGCCCAATTCAAAGATCCACACAGCTGCAGGAGATCCTTCAAAGTCTCAGGTCTCTCACTGATTACCAACTTCTGGGGTGTTCTGGTCTGGTTGGCAATCTCAAGCCCCAGGTATTTCCAAGGTGGCAGTCTCTGCACTTTTTCCTGCTGCAACTCAAATCCCGCAGTGGCCAAAGCAGTGATAGTCTCATCCAGAATTTGTGTAAGTCCATTGTCACTGGGGGCACACACAAGCACGTCATCCATATAATGAAGGATGACGGCCTCTCCAGCCTTGGCACACACTGGGGACAGTATTTTGGCCACGTACCACTGGCAAATACTTGGTGAGTTCTTTAACCCTTGCAGCAAAACTCTCCAGTGGTGACGCTTCATGGGTGCCTCCCTGCTGATGGAAGGCACAGAGAATGCAAACTGCGGGGCATTGCCTGGATCTAGGGGAATCTGGAAAAAACAATCTTTTATATCAATGACAGCCAAATCCCAATTTTGGGGGAGCATTCAAGGGGATGGCATACCCAGCTGAAGAGACCCTATGCCCTTAATTACCTCATTAGTTTTTTGCAAATTGTGGAGGAGGTGCCACCTGTCCTTCCCCAGCTTTTTGATCACAAACACCAGAGAATTCCAGGGACTATTAGTTTCTACAATGTGACCTTTAGCCAATTGCTCCTCCCTGAGTTGTTTGAGTGCCTTCAATTTCTGTTTGTTCAATGGCCACTGATCCTCCCAAACTGGGGTATCCGTCAGCCAATTTAGTTTTTGGAAGGGGCGCTCCTCAGTGGAGGCAAATAAAAATCTTTTGGGTTTTTTGGGATTTCTAGTTTAACTCCCCACTGGGACATGGCATTTCTTCCCCACAAGGTAAATTTGGAATCTAGAACAAACAAAGAAGGCAATTACCCATCTGGTCCCTCAATTTCCACAATGCTCTTGGATTGTTTTGCCAATTGTGTGCCCCCTATACCTGTAACCTTACCAGCCACGGGTTGCAACTCCCAATGTGATGGCCACTTGTGACACTTGTCGTATGATTGTCACATCTGATCCTGTGTCCCTCATTCTCTGGAGCTGGATGAAATCCCCCTTCCTCTTGAGCCCACACCAAATTATGGGTTTGTTCTCTCCCACCATTTCTGTCCAATAGACCGAAAGGTCCAGACCATCCTAGGGCAGTTTGGGCAGTGGTATGGCCTGGGCAATGACTCGGCCCTTTGGTAGGAAGAGGGGAGGATGGACACAACGTGCCAGGAGAGCTCGTTGCTCCGGATCTGATGGCAAAAGTGCTGGACTAATCTTGATCTCAGCGGGAGTGTGCTCAGAATCCCTGATAACAAGGCACTTACTATCAGTCTGCTCTAGGTTGGTCACGTGTCCAGGGTCAACGGTGACCACTTGCCAGTCCGGTGTTTTGAAAGGCACACCTGTTGTTAACTCAAGCCTAAATGGCTTCCATATCCTCTTAGTTGTTACCAACCCTGAGGGTTCCTTAGGGTCCCACACCTTCCCAAAATTGGGTTGCCGCACAACCCCGACAACCCGGTGACCTGTCCCATTTTTCTCATCACGTGGGAGAAGCTCACACTCCCCCCGTCGTTCTTTGGAACTGGAATGTTCCTTTTCTCCCCCTCCCCTACTGCTCCCACCAGTATGTGTGATATTTTATTCTTAAAGGGACAAAAGCACATCACATGTCCCTCCCGCCCACACTGGAAACATTTGACCCTCCCAGCCACTGGTGGTCCAGCTGGAATGGTGGCTGGTGCTGCAATCCGGCCTCTGAGCCCAGACCCTTTCCGCTGTTCATCTGGGTCCCTTTTGGCTCACTTGGTGCAGGTTTCAGTGAGGAGGTCCAGGGTTGGAGGTGGAGCAACCAGAAGCCCGGAGATGATCCTCTTGCAGACATCACTGGCATTGCTTTGTGCCACTTCCAGGCACCAAGTGGCTTTGTGCCACTTCCAGGATCATCTTCTGTTGCAACTCCTGCTCCTCTCTCTGGTTTTCCACCACTGCATGAAGTCTATCTATAAAATGTAGGAAAGGCTCAGAAGGGGATTGTTTAATTGAGCTAGAACTCTGCCTAGGATCTTTAGTGGGCATGATCTGAAATGCCCTTTTGGCAGCATCCTTCATGTGATTTAACACAGGAGGGGTTACTGGATTACACTGGGTTTTACTGGTTTGTACTGGGATGGGGTGCTGGGGGTTAACTGGGTTATACTGGGTTATACTGGGAGAGGGAGCAGCATATGAGTGAGAACCCCCTTCTGGTGAGAATAACCTAGTAGCCGACTGTGGGTTATACTGAGATATACTGGAATGGGATGCTGGGAGCTACTGTGTTATACTGGTCTGTACTGGGTTACACTGGTTTGCACTGGTTTATACTCATTTGTACAGGAATGGCATGTTGGGGGCATTGGTTTATACTGGGTTATACTGGGATGTACTGGGTTATATTGGGATGTACTGGTTTATACTGGAATGGGGCTGGGACCTGCTGGGAGTGACTTCAGGTTGTGCTGGCCTTACTGGTTTATACTGGGAGCTGCCCCCACACGGCTCAGGGGATTGGGGGTGGATCCCAGTGCTTACTGGTTTATACTGGTGCCCTCCCAGTAGAAACCTTGTAAAAGTGGGAGCTCCAAGACCATACTGGGAGCCCTTAGACCTGCCTTTCATGGGTAGACCTGATGTCCCAAAATCCCCATTGGCTTGAATGGGTAGATCTGATTGAGTTCAATAGTGTAGATGTGGTGCCCCTAAACCCTATACTTGGAATGGGTTTAGGTGCAATAACCATTACTGGTTTATACTTGGAGCTGCCACCTCAGGCCACAAGAGCTTGGGGGCAGCTCCCAGGGCTTACTGGTTTGTACTGGTGCCCTCTCAGTCCACGCCTGAGACCACTGGCAGGCATTGGTGGCCAGGCAGTACCCCAAGGCCAAGCTGGCCTTTGCCAGGGCCCTGCTGAGCCACGACTTCTCCAACTTCTCGGCCTGGCACCACTGCCTGCGGCTCCTGGCGCCCACCAGGAACTGGAGGAAGGGTGAGGTCAGGATGCTGCCCCCTGAAAGACTGAAGGAAAGTGAAAGATTCCCCTGGAAAAATTCCCAGAATTTCAATGTGATCCTATCCCTAAAATTCTCCAGCCCCTTGCTTGAGGTTGAGCACTGTTTTATTGGGTGGATCGACCTGGTAGCCCAAAAATTCCCTTTGACTCCAATGGGTAGACCTGGTGTCCCAAAAATCCCCATTGACCCTAATGAGTAGACCTGGTGTCCCTAAATCCCCATTGACTTCAATGGTAGACCTGATGTCCTTACAGTTGTTAAGGGGTAGACCTGGTGTCTCCAGATCACCATTTCCATTCATGGGTAGAGCTGTTTTCCTGAAATCCCCATTCATTTCAATGGATAGACCTGGTGTCCTAAATCCCCCAACTGACTATAATGGAGGTAGACCTGATGTCCCAAATTTCCTATTCACATCAATGGCTGCACCTGATTTCTTAAATTCCTATTGTGTCCCACTGAGCCCATGGGTTTCAGTGGGTAGACCTGATGACCCCAAATCCCAATTGTCCTTAATGGGTAGACCAGATGTTCCTAAAATCCCTATTGTTTTTAATGGCTAGACCCGGCATCCCTAAATCCCCATTGATTTCAATGGGTAGACCTGTTGTCCTTAAATCCCCATTATTATCTGGACCCAATATTCTAAATTCTAAATACCCACCCATTAGTGGGTAAACCAGGTGTCCCAAAATTCCCTTTGATTTTAATGAAGTAAATATTGGGTTTCTAATTCTCCATTGCTTTGATCGGGTAGACCTGGTGTCCCTAAATCCTCATTGCCCTTAATAGTTTCCAAAAAATCCCTATTCATTTTAATGGGTAGACCCCATGACCCTAAATCCTCATTGGTTTCAATGGCTAGACCTGTTGTCCCTAAATCCTCATTGGATCAAGAGGCTGGACCTGTTGGCCCTAAAAATCTCCATTGGGTTTAGTGGGTACATCTCAGCCCCCACATACTGGGGTGCCCCCATTCAGATCTCGGGGTGTCCCCTGGCTGCCCCCCTGAGATTTTGGGGTGCCCCCTTTGCCCCTCCCCAGAGCTGGAGCTGCTGCAGAACGCCGTCTTCACCAACCCCACAGACCAAAGTGCCTGGGTGTACCTGCACTGCATCCTCTCCTGAGGTAACTCAGGGCTCCCTCCCTTCCCCGGGGCCCTCCCCTGGAGTTTTGGGGTGCTCCTTAAATGTTGGGATGTCCCCTGAATGTTGTCCCCCCACAGCCCCCCTACCGCTGAGGGTCATCTATGTCTACATTGACTGGGAGAACGCGACAATGGCCGTCATCTTCTCCCAGCCCATCAGGGTGAGTGGGGACTCCTGAGAACCCCAAAAAATCACCTGGATCCCCCAAAAAATTCATGCTGGTACTCCTCAAAACCACCTGGACACACTGGGGAACCGCCAAAAAAATAACCTGGGTACACCGGGGTACCCCAAAAAAAATCAACTGGGTACACCTGGGTATTCCCCCAAATCACCTTAGTACCCTCAAAAATTACCAGGGAGCCCCTCAAAAGTCACCTGGATACACCTGGGTATCCCCAAAAATCTTTGGGCCCCACCAAACTGGTGGTTGTGAAACCCATTGCTTTGACTGGGTAGACCTGGTGTCCCGACATCCCCGTTGACTTGAATGGGCAGACCTGGTGTCCTGTCTACCCCCATTTATCCCCAGTAACTCTTCCCAGTGTTCCCAGTAATGCCCCAGGGCTCCCAGGAACTCCAGTGCCCACCCCCAGCAACTCCCAGTAACTCCCAGTAACCCCAGTGCCCCCCCTTAGCCACCTCCAGTGCTCCCAGGAATGGCTCCCAGTTTGACTAGTTTGCCCTCCCAGTCCTCCTAGTAACCCCTCCCTGTTCTCCCAGTTTGCTCAGCTTCCCCTGTTTCTCCCTCCCAGTGCTTCCAGTTCCTCCCCCAGTGCTGCCCCTTAGCCTTTCCCAGTGCTCCCAGTTTAACCAGTAACCCTTCCCAATCAATCCCTATTAATGGACAGCCCTGGTGTCTCTAAATCCCCATTGACTTTAATTGGGTAGACCTGGTTTCCTGTGATAGTTGGACTAGGAGAAGACAAACAGTAAAACAGGCCTGATCTTTAAAAGTTACAAAGACAGTTTGTTTACACACTCTAAAGAATAAAGGGGAAAAAAAAAGAAATTGAAACTTCATAACACTTCCCTTTCTCCCACAAACTGTTCACTTTCCCATAACCAACACAGAGAGACAAAACTATGATTTTCTGTCGGTTTCAACTATTTAAACATTATCTTTCATCACCTTGGCAGAGGAGTCTCTCTGGAGTCCATGAAGACATTCACCACAAGAAACAGTCTGGTGGCTCCCAATGTCACGAACCTGCAAGCACCTGGAATTTTGCAGATTGTGCCATCTCACCCATGAGCAGCCTTTCTCTTGGCTACTCATGGGCCTCTCAGCATTTTTGGGGTATTTGTTTAAGAATGCTTTTTTTAGTATTTTACAAAGATTCTCTTCTATCTTTAAAATTGTCTCTCTCTCAACAGAACTCCTTTTACTAGAGCTAAAGGGCCAAATCTGCATCTCAGACAGCTGAGACCTCTTTTTATCTCAGGAGCTGGGGAACTTCCTCTACAACATTCTCAATGAAATCTCAATTACGTCAGTCCATTACCTTCAGCTAGAACAGCATTCCCCCAAAACAGCATCAATAGATTACAAGAAATAGTCCATTTCTCCATGGTTTACATCTAGAGCAGTCAAGTCAAAAATGTCCACTTCCTCAACCCTTTCTTCCAGATAACCTTTATCAGTTCTTTTGGTGACTGTATCATGCTGTCTCTCTACATTTTAAATCACTCTGATCTTCTTGTCTCCCTCTGGGAAAGGGTTGGAGTTCTGAAAGCTTCATGTTGCCAGGAAAGGGTTAAATCTGACCAAGGTCTTTCTCTTTCTCTCGCTGCAGTTCGCAGATGTTAGAATGATATTTAAACCCTGTACATCCGCGGAGATGCAACTACTTTCAATTGGTTCTTTCCTGAACTTCCTGAAAACTCACTTGCTGGTCAAAACCACCACAGCATGGGAACTGATTAAAAAAGATACATGAAAATTTTTGTAAGTTAGACCACATGCATAAGTAAACACACATATGTGTCTTTTAAACTTTTTGTAAAACTTTTGCCAATTATATTGACACTAATTGCTTTGCACCAATGAATATAGTAAGTTATTGTGTAGTCAATGACTTAAGATCACACTTTGTTAAGAGTATATAAGCTAGAGAACATGCAGAATAAAATTTTTTTTCCATTTTGGATCCTGATCATGTGTGTGTTTATGTCACGTCTGACCTAACAGTAACAGCCAGGGTGGAGTTGTCCAGCATTGCCCTCAGCTCTGGGCACTCCGGGTTGACCTGTGGGAGAAAAAGATCAAAATTTGGGGCATTTTCCCACCAAAAATTGGGAACATCCAACTCTGAAATTGGTGGTTTTATTCTCAAGATGTTTGGGATATCAGATGTACCTTATGAAATGAATAGAGGAGAAAAGACATCAGGTCTACCAATTGAAGTTAATAAAGGAGAAAGGACATCAGGTCTACCTCTTGGAATCAGTGGGTGGAAAAAGACATCAAGTCTACCCAAATAATGTCAAAGGGAATTAAGGAACACCAGATCTACCCAATTAAAGTCAATGGGGATTTAGGGGTACCAGGTCTACCTCCATTTAAATCAATGGGGATTTTACGGCCACCAGGTCTATCCATTAATAGAGCTTGATCGGGAAGGGTTACTGGTGAAACTGGGAGCACTGGGAAGGGCTAAGGGGAAGCTCTGGGGGAGGAACTGGAAGCACTGGGAGGGAGAAACAGGAGAAACTGAGCAAACTGGGAGCACTGGGAGGGGTTACTGGGATCACTGGGAGTGGCTAAGACAGGGTACTGGGAGTTCCAGGGCATTACTGGGAGCACTGGGAAGGATTACTAAGGGTAAATGGGGGTAAGCAGGACACCAGGTCTACCCATTCAAGTCAAAGGGATGAATGGGACACTGCATCTACCCAGTCAAAGCATTGGGGATTCACCACCACCAGTTTGGGCAGGGGCCCAAGAATTTTTGGGGGTACTCAGGTGTATCCAGGTGATTTTTTGGGAGTACTCAGGTGATTTTTGAGAATACCCAGATAATTTTTGGGGTACCCAGGAGTACCCAGGTGATTTTGGAAGTATCCAGCTGATTCTTGGGGGTACCAAGTGGTTTATGGGGAACCCAGGAATATCTGGGGGGAGATCCAGATGTTTTGAGGGGTACCCGCCCACTTTTTGGGGTGATCCAGGTGATTTTGGGGGGTATCCAGGTGATTTTTGGGGTTCTTAGGTGATTTTTGAGGGTACCGAGGCAATTTATAGGGTACCCAGGTGATTTTTGAGATTCCCAGGTTTCTCCAGGTGACGTCTGGGTGGTTTCCAGGTGATTTTTTGAGGGGTACCAAGGTGATCTGGGGAAGTACCCAGGTGTATCCAGGTGATTTTTTGGGGGTACACAGATGATTTTGGGGTTCACAGGTGATTTGGGGGGTTCCAGGAGATTTGGGGGGTATCCAGGTGGTTTTTTTGGGGTACCCAGGTGATTTTGGGGGTTCTCAGGGGTCCCCACTCACCCTGACAGGCTGGGAGAAGATGACGGCCACCGTCGTGTCCTCTCGTTCGACATGGACAGAGAAAACCCTCAGCAAGGGGGGGCTGTGCGGGGACACCCCGAAATTCAGGGGACACCCCAACATTCGGGGGGATCTGAATCATGATTTTAAAGAGTTAAGATTTTAGCTGAGGATTAGCAGAAATTTATATGGATGAGGTCTCACAGTCAGGACACATTCACACAGCATAACAACCATAAACCAGGATTTATTTATTTATTTGCCATTCCCAGTAGGAGCCCAGTCACTGCCAGTCATTCCCCTCTATGATGCAGTTTGCCCCTAGCATGGTCCCAGTTGCTCCCAGTTGCTCCCAGTTTCTCTCACTTTTGTCCAGTGTGTTCCAAGTTGCCCCTAGCACAGCCTCAGTAACTCCCAGTACGATCCCAGAATGAGTCCAGTATGATGCCAGTCTCTCCCAGCAGGGCCCCAGTCACTCACACTTCTACCCAGTTACCCCCAGCATTGTCCCAGTTTCCCCCAGCACATTCCCAGTGGCTCCCAGTGTGGTCCCAGTAGCCACCTGCATGGTCTCAGACACTCCCAGTATATCTCAGTTGCCCTGAACATTCTCAGAGTCATTTCCAGGCACTCCCAGTTACCCCAGCATGGTTCAGTTGCCCCCAGTTTTATCCCAGTAACTGCCAGTACATCCCAGTTGTCACCAGCATACATCCTGTCATTCCTATTTATTCCCAGTTCCTCCCAGTGTATCCCAAGGAGGCTCTCAGCATGGGTCTGGTAGTTCCCAGTAACCCCCGGTCAGGATCCAATCACATCACTATAATCCCAGTCTTGTTCCAGTAACTCCCAGTATGATTAAGTGGCCCCCACTGTGATCCCAGTTTCTCCCTGTAAATACCAGTATGACCCCAGTACCCTCCAGTATGATCCTCATAGCTCCCAGTCTCTCCCAGTTCCTCCCAGTTTCTTTCAGTGTGATTCCAGTTGCTCACAGCCACTCCCAGTCAATCCCAGTAGGAGTCCAGTCACCCTCAGTGTGACCCCAGTCTCAGCCAACATTAACTCAGCTGTTCCCACTGTGATCCCACTATGATCCCAGTTGCTGCCAGAATAGTTCCAATTGTTCCCAGTTCCTACCAGTATGATCCCACTATTCCCTAGAATAGTCCCAGTCCCTCTCAGCATGGTCACATGCACTCCCAGTTTTCCCCAGCATGGTTCCAGCTGATCCAATGTGGTTCCAATCTCCCCAGTATGGTAACAGACACTGCCAGTATATCCCAGTATATCCCAGTAAGGTTCTGGTTACCTCAGAATGATCCCAGTCTTTCCCCAGTTTATTCAGTTGCCTCCAGCATGATCCCAGTTTTTAGCAGTTGCCTTAAGTGTGGTCCCAATTGATCCCAGTATGATCCCAGTTCCCCTAGTTGTGGTCTCAGTACCATCAGCAGTGTTCCAGTCCCTTCCAGTTGACCCCAGTTGCTCCCAATGTCTCCACATTTTCCTCCCAACAGTAGCTCCCAGTAACCCCCAGTCAGGATCTGTTCACACTCATTATAATCCCAGTGGCTCCCAGGATGAACCCAGGATGACCCAGTCACCCCCAATTTGGTTCCAGTCACCCCCAGTATGACCAAGTCACTTCCAGATACTCCCAGTATTATTCCAGTCATGCCCAGAGTGACTGCCTGTTACTCCCAGTTTGCGCCCAGTTGCTCCCAGTCACCTCCAGCACGGTTCCAGTCACAGCATGCCCCTTTCCAGTCACTCCCGGTAAGGTTCCAGTAGGATCCCAGTATGACCCCAGCATGGGCACAGCTGCTCCCATTTACCCCCACTGTGGTTTCAGTCTCTCCCAGTGTATCCCAGTTGCTCCCAGCATGTTCCCAGTCACTCCCAGTTGTCGTCAGCTGCTTCCAGCCTGATTCCAGTTGCTCCCAGCCACTCCCAGTCACCCACAGTGCAGTCCCAGTTTCTGCCAGTATGATCCAGTATGATCCCAGTCTCCTTCAGCATGGGCCCAGCCTCTCCCACTGTGATCCCAGTAGGATCCCAGTTTCCCCCAGGCACCTTGCAGAGCCCCAGCCATGCTGTTTGCCCCCAGCCTGCCCACGGCCAGCCTGGGGCTGCTCCCGGGCTTTTCTGTGCTCAGCATTGGCCTGGGCAAAGTGTTCTGGAGAGAGCCTGGGCAAGGAGCCTGCAGCCCCCAGGCCCTGGCCTGAGGCGTCAGCGCTGCCCCAGCAGTGCCCATGGCCTGTCCCTGCTGCAGCCCCGGCACTGCCACCCCCAGCACTGTGCCGGGCCCCGAGAGCACTCAGGCCCTACAGCAACACCAGGGCCAGCAGGGCAGCGGGGCAGGGCCACGGCAGCAGCACTGGCAACACCAAGGGCTGCTGCTGCTGCTGCTGGGCACAGCTGCTGTGCCAGCACTGATCTGCACCCAGCTCTGCACACAGACATTGCTGCTGCAGCTGCAGAGAAGGGAACCAAAGGGGCATCTCTGCAGAAAACTTGGCTGGGAGATCCTTGATCTCCTTTAAAGCCACCAAGAGTGCAGCCCCTCATTGACACAGTCTGTGGCCACAGGGAAGGTGGAGACAAATGAAATGAGGAATAGCACAACAAATGACATTTCTTTGTGGACAAGATTAAAAAATAAAAATACAGGAAAAAAATCCACAACCAAACTAATAAGATCTAGTAAAGATGACATTTATTACAAACGATTTGCAAAAATTGGCCAGCATTTTAATGTTCTTGAACACATCTAGTCATGAGTCTCCACACTGCAGCCTTGAGCTCCTGGCTCCTCAGGCTGTAGATGAGGGGGTTCAGGGCTGGAGGCACCACCGAGTACAGAACTGACAGGGCCAGATCCAGGGATGGGGAGGAGATGGAGGGGGCTTCAGGTAGGCAGAACAGCCAGTGCTGACAAACAGGGAAACCACAGCCAGGTGAGGGAGGCAGGTGGAAAAGGCTTGGTGCTGTCCCTGCTCAGAGGGGATCCTCAGCACAGCCCTGAAAATCAGCACATAAGAAAAAACAATGAACACAAAACAACCAAATACAAAACACACGCTAACTGCAATGGGCACGAGTTCCCTGAGGTAGGTGTTGGAGCAGGAGAGCTTTAGGATCTGTGGAATTTCACAGAAGAACTGGTTCAAGGCATTGCCATGGCACAGGGCAGGGAAATGTATTGGCCGTGTGCAGCAGAGAATAGAAAAATCCACTGGCCCAGGCAGCTGCTGCCATGTGGGCACAAGCTCTGCTGCCCAGGAGGTCCCGTAGTGCAGGGGTTTGCAGATGGACACGTAGCGGTCGTAGCACATGATGGTAAGGAGACAAAACTCTGTTGTGATAAAAAAGAGTAAGAAAAAGGACTGTGCAGCACATCCTGCATAGGAGATGTTCCTTGTGTCCCAGAGAGATTTGTGCATGGCTTTGGGGACAGTGGTGCAGATGCAGCCCAGGTCGGTGAGGGCCAGGTTGAGCAGGAAGAAGAACATGGGGCTGTGCAGGAGGTGGCCGCAGGCTACGGCGCTGATGATGAGGCCGTTGCCCAGGAGGGCAGCCAGGGAGATGCCCAGGAAGAGGCAGAAGTGCAGGAGCTGCAGCTGCCGCGTGTCTGCCAATGGCAGCAGGAGAAGTGGCTGATGGAGCTGCTGTTGGACATTTGCTGGGGCTGGCCATGGGCACCTGTTCATGGATAAAGGACAGGGACAAGTCAGCAGAGGCTGCTCTGAGCCAAACCTGGGCCATTCCTGTAGACTGTCCCACTGTGACTCACCCACCCTTGTTCCTGCTCTGGGAAAACCTTCCCCCAGGTCCTTGCCTGAGCTCCAGTTGTGCTGTCTGAGTCTGCCAGGAGTAGCCAGGCCTGTGTGTGAGGGCTCTCCAGGAGCCATCCCTGCCCTGCTGCCTTGGGTTTGTGGCCATGTGGCAGAGAAACAAGTCTGGTTATTCAGGATTTATCAGGGGAATCACTCCGTATGCAGACAGGCTTGTTGCCATCTGCACTCCTACTTCTAAAGGTCATGGAGAGCAGGAAGGAATTTTAGCCATTATTTTTCTGCCCACACATCATTCCTGCTTCTCTGAGGTCAGAAATCCCCAGCATTTGCTGCTGCACTCCGGGTTTGCCACTGAGAGATGTGAGAGGCAAAGGATTCCCTGTGGCTCAGGGAAGGTGAGGGGCTGGATGGGCTTGTTCCCAACTGCTCT